>JAULBS010152662.1:0-12046 GCA_032355785.1 Symmetromphalus regularis
AAATAAAATGAAAATTTGATATACGATCGCATGTGAACGAGTTCAAAAACACTTGATCCGGAACTGCCTAAACAACTGTACTGTATCCATTACTGCATTAGCAGAATATTTATTACAAGTGAACTCAAACACCTTTGATTTGATTTTTCAGTCATTATCACTATCAAGAGCTATATTTCCCGGCAATTTTTAGTCGCAGGGAGTCCAAAAGAATTTTCAAGTGTTGTCTGGCTCTGGACAGCAAATATCAGCAATAACAAAGCTGTCCAATGCCAGACACTGACTAACGTCTACTGAGAAGGATCAATCCGAGGACCGAATGCTTCACACGCACAGGCGGACACACAACCGCTTGAGTTACCTTCTGCTCCTAGCCAGTCTTGTAATGCCAAATACTTTAATAGTAATTTCAGTGCTGTTGCTACCAACCCCACCCCAACCTAAAATCCTGACAAACATACGCCAATGGAAAGAACATTAACATTACTATGGGACTGTTTACATAGATCTCTACTCATGTCGACATAGTATTTTGTGGATAACCCGTCAATTTCATTCCAATTATGATGTTGACTGTCGACCTAAGCTTACAAAATCGTATAATTGTATGTTTAAACGCATATTTAATTTGAATTTTTTGTTTGAATTAATGTCATAAAATGTTTATTTCAACAAGATGCAACCAAATTTTATCGTCCCAAAATATTTATACACACCTCACCAAATACCAAAAACCGGAAAAGGAAGTTATAGTTTTGTAGTGCTTGTTTCTTTCGCCAGGTGTCGTTAACTTCCGTCGTGATTTGTTTTTTTATGCAGCGGTAGATTTAGTTATGGTAATGATTCATTTACATACTAAAACATATGTCATGGTATTTATTATACTACTTAAAATAATAGCTCTCAGAACATTAGTCCGACAAAACAAGGTATCAGGCAAAATTAACATCACTTTTATTCATCGGAAAACACCGCAAAGAACCCAAAACACCACTGTTGCCATAAACTACTGACCCCCCCATTCCCCAATCTTTACCAAAAAGTAAACAAAAAAGAAAAAAAAGAAAACGAAAAAAATTCCTCATACTCACATACTACACATAATACAGATAATTATACGCTATATTGTATTGTCCTGACTGAATTTTAATCATTTTGCATTTCAAACGGTAGTCCGAGTTTCTGACGTTAGACAGCTGTTAATTACTGATGTTTGCTGTCTACCGTCAGACCAAGCATAGTGGTTTTTTTGGGGGGAGATTTGACAACCAGCGAGTAGTCGGCAAATATAGCTTTAATAAGAAACTATTAAAACAATTTAATAGTACTTACCTTTAGATCAAAGATTTTTGAGTTCGCTGATAACAAATATTCTGTATATTAATCGCTAATAAACACACAACAAGAAAAACTCCCGAGCCACGTACCTAGCTCTCAGAAAAACTTCTGTTTTTAAAACGAAAGTCTCGTCAGATGTTCACGTGCCCACCTAAGTGCTCATATCTGTTAGGCGAGAGTTTTAGGGGCTTTTGTCAAAACGCAAAATAAAATAAAAGATCAGCTAAAAGTAATCAGGTGTATTTTAATGTACATGTATATGGCACGTTTGCCCTCTTTCCAACGTGATACGTGTTTGATACATTTCCCCTGCATTACTCAAACATAAGGCAACAATATATTTTCATTCAGGAGTGTACAGGAGCACAGGGTTGTAGGCATGGGCGAAAATACCGGGTGGGGGGCGACACGTCCTCTCCACTTATTGGACTGGGGGAGGGTCTGTACCTATATAATTAGCCACCCCACCCCCTCAACACCGCACTTTTTGCTTAAAATGCCTAAATAATAATGTTTACCAGTATTTCTTTATATATCAATGTAACACTTAACCATGACGTCAAAAAATTGGGAGGATGGTCGCCCGCCAGTATTTACGCCCTTGCCTACACCCCTGCGCTCCTACACCTCTAAAAGAAAATATATTGCATTGCCTTTGGCCTGTGTTTAACTTATCGAGAGAAAATGCACCAAACACTATCACGTTTAAAAAGATTAAATGTGTGATAGACATTAAAAAATAGAACTGATTACTTTTAGCTGATCTTTTATTTTATAATTAAAACCATTTTCTTACTACAGCGCGCACTTTGCCTTTTGATAAAACCCCTAAACTGTCACTTGAAACACATGTTGCCACGTGACCTCGCTGGGTGTCGTTATTTTAAAATGAGACTTTTTTTGAAAAGCAGGTTCGTCGTTCATTTCTTCTCTCGTACTGCGTCCATTACCGATTAATATACGAAATATTAGTTACCAGTGAACTAGAAATCTTCGATCTAAAGGTAAACACTATTAGATTTGTCAATAGTTTCTAATTAAAGCTCTATTTGTTGGCTACTCGTTGGTAGCCGAAAATCGCCGAAAAATCAATATAGTGTGATCTCTGACGGTAGACAGCAAACATCAGTAATTAACAGCTGTCTAACGTCAGAAACTCGGACTAGGTAGAAATTAGAATCTTGTAGAATGTGAGATTCTGGAAACAATTACTGCCAGTGATAAATACTCACTAGTATAGTAGTTAGGTGACAAGACATAAGAGAGATTGCGTGAAAAATATTCACTATTTTAATCTAACATTATATTGTACCTAATTAACCAATGGGTAGATAACGAATATGTTATTACTGAAAACAACTCATTTGTTTTTATCATTGTCTAGATATAACTGACTGATCCCAAAAATGTTAATCATTTTAATTTAATTTAGTATATTGAACATCATGAGAGACCAAAAAGAGCTTTTCTGTGAACTATTAGATGAGCATATAAATGATTTACAGGACAAGTACAGAAGTACTTTTTTGTTTTATACAATTTCATGAAAAGTCTTATTTTAATTCATTTGGTTTGGTTTTTGAACAATAAAGGTCAGTGATAATAATAGTAATACACCAAACTGATGTCAGTGGATGATGTGATGCAGAAAAATCTATAAAACCAATGAGACAAGACTTTTTTTTATTGAAACTTGATTGTTCCCGAGTTTTGTATAGAACTCGGATAGGCAATTATAATATTAATTTACCAACCCTGGATAAATACACATCAGCAACACTAAAAGGTCTTATATCTTATGAAGAAATGTTTAGCACTATAAGTATAAAAGGTATGCCTAATAATAAAAGTGCAGTGTCCGATTGTTTTACAGCGGAACAGATATATTGGAGAAAACATAAGAATATTGGATGATATAACATTTTATACTGAAAAACACAAAATTACTGGAATTTTTAATAAAAGGCATTCGATTCTATTTCATGAACTTTTATTATGAAAACTTTAGCATTTTTTGGTTAAGATGGATAAAATTATTTTAAAATATATTAAATCAAGTCTTATTATAAATGATAAAATGTCTTCATGGTTTGAAATTCAACGGGGTTGTAGGCAAGGAGATCCTCTCTACCCATACCTATTTGTACTATGTGCAGAAATATTAGCAGGGTTATTACGACAGCATCCAAATATTAGAGGTATACTTAAGTAAGAAGTCATATGAATCTACTACAATACAAACAGAATTATTTGTAAAACTCTCTGGACTGAATATTAATTTTAATAAATTTCAAATTATTTGGATTGGTTCGAAAATTAACTGTAAAATGAAATTTGTCCCTTATCTAAAAATGGTTTTGAACCCTAAAACCTTTGTAGTTCTCGGTATTCATTTGTCAATACATTTACAGGAAATTACTGAATTAAGTTTTAAAAAATATATGAAAATAATAAAGAAATGGAAGAAAAGAATTATAATACCATTAGTTAAAATAGCTATCATTAAAGCACTATTAATATCTAAATTAAACTAGTTAGTTTTCACTTTATCTAATCCACATATTAACATGCTTAAGCGTCTGAATAATTTATGTTTAAAATTTTTATGGGGTAATAACCCAGATAGAATTAAAAGAGATATTTTATGTAAATCTATTAAAGACGGATGTTTGGGAATAATTAATATATTTGAAATTTGTCAAAGCACTTTAATTAACATATGTAAAAAAAGAATTTACATTTGTTTAACATTCAAAATGGGCTAATAATACTGTATGCAGATTATAAAGACTGAAAATAAATTCACTTTATTTGGTAATGATTTTATCCTTAAAATATTAAAACATATTCAAAACACTTTTTGGAAGGATACCGTCTTTGAGTTACATTGTTTCTCCGAAAAAATAAAGACTATCACATTTGAAGAACTTGTAACCAAACCTTTGTTTTATAATAAGGATATTAAAATAAATAACAAAAATCTATATTTCTAAAATACTGGTTTAAAATTGGCTTTATGTAGATATGTGATATTTTACACATTGATCATTCAAACACTTCAATCAGTTATACCCCAAAACAGCAAATGTCTTAGAATTGTATTCAGTAATAACATCTGTAAAATGCTACTTAAGTATAATTAAAATGGAGGGTAAACATACCAACATTTGTTAGAACAATGATAAAAAAATTTTTTTTTTAATTTGTTCTCAAAAACACAAAAAAAGGCTCATAGAATATGTATTATCATCCAATACTACTATAAATAAGGCAAAATGTTTTTCTTTGTCAGATTTGTTGTATTAGAGCTGGTAGAATCTCAGATTCTACAGGTAGAAAGTAAAATTCCAGTCTCTACTGGTAGAATCTGAGATTCTACCAGTAGAGGCTGGAATTCCATTCTCTACCAGTAGAAAGTGGAATTCCAATCTCTGCCGGTTGAATATCAGATTCTACCAGATTCCAGTTTCTACCATGACATATACATCCAGAAAGGTTCAAACGTTCTTAACATTGTTGAGGTCAGAGTTTTGACCCGTGCCCACATCCAGTAATGACACTCTTAAGGAATTCACAAGTTAAACATCCATGTAGTTTTCGCTATAGATATAATATACAGCTATCGAAAGAATTTCCTTTATTCTGAAAGTCCGCTAGGTTTAGAATTAGGGTTAGAGGTAGGTTTAGGGATAAATGTACTAGCGAAGCAGGAGTGTGCGTTTTCAAAATACAAATCAGTATATATACTGAAACACTTGTAAAAGCATCATAAAATATGGATTTTAAAATCTTTTGCGTTTTCATGGTGCTTCAGTATATTTAGCCCTGTGTCGAGTATCTGAAACATTTGTAATATGGCCTTAACGATAATGAAATAGCCAATTATTATTGTTTTAATTGTTATTTGCAGGTGTTTTGTTTCTGGATGAACCGACATCAGGTTTAGATTCATTTACAGCTTACCACCTTGTCGAGACGCTTGCTAAATTAGCTGAAAAAGGCCGTACCGTTATGCTATCCATTCACCAGCCAAGGTACGTTACATGAATTAGTTAATATGGTAATATTACTGCATACACTGCTTTAAGACTTCATTTCTGGACCGATGTTAAGAGTCTAAGGAATCCTGCACTTCTGACATATCTCATGCAATACTAAGTTAGAATCTTCTATTTTGTGAAATCAAAGGTCTTCAAACTAAATGTACTCACGACATGCGCCACCTGACACAAATACAAACACAAACACGCACATGATCGCGCGTAGTACACACCAACACATACACATACACACACGCACACACAGACAAACAGACACATACTCACACACACACATTCATACATACATACACACACACATTCATACATACATACACACACTCATACAAACACACACACACACTCCCTCACAAACACACACTCACACAAACTCACAAACACACTCACACTTTCACACACTCACACACACACACACACACACACTCTCTCTCGCACACACACACAAACACATACCCACACACACACTCACATACATACACATACTCACACACGCTTTCTCATACACACAAACATACACAACACTCACACCTACACAAACATACACACAAATACAAACACAAAAACTAACACACAAACACACACAAATACAAACACAAAAACGCACATGACCATGCGTAGTACACACAAATACACACACACACACACACACACACACATACTCAAACACTCACACACACAAACGCACACACACATTCACACACATACACTCACACACACATACACACACAAACACACCCACACATACACTCATACTTACAAACACATACGCACAAATACACACACACACACTCACATACACACACACTCACACACATACTCACGCTCTCTCACACACGCTCTCTCACACACACATACTCACACACACACACACATTATTTGATATTAATAATGTATGTTGTTAATGTTTTGGATATATCATTTTTATTGTTTTGTTTTTGACCCCAAAACTACTATGTGTGTGTTTGTTATAAACCTGTATTTAACACTAGATGTTCTGTCGCATGTTCCAGAGAGCGAACGCTCGCAGTCGCAGGCTAGACTGATTTTAGGCCTAACACTTAGATAAATGTTATATGATAGAAGGCGATGGTAACCAGTCAAATTGTCCGCGGGCGCTCACCCTTCTGATAAAATATATAGACTTAAATTATTACGAGATTTGTTTGATATTTACAGATCTGACATCTTCGAGTTGTTTGATAAAGTTTTGTTATTGTCAAATGGTCAAATGATCTATCATGGAGAAGCAAGACACATGGTAGAATACTTCAGTAACCTGGGTTTTCCATGTCCAGAACTAACAAATCCTTGTGATTATTATGGTAAGCTTGTCCGGAACTAAAAATCCATTCTAATTACTATAGTAATTTGTTCAGAACTAGCAATTGTGATCACAATAAAGTTTATCCAGAATTAACTCGTATCTGTGATTACTATGTTACATTTGTCCAGAACTAACTCGTATCTGTGATTACTATGTTTCATTTGTCCAGAACTAACTCGTATCTGTGATTACTATGTTACATTTGTCCAGAACTAACTCGTATCTGTGATTACTATGGTACGTTTGTCCAGAACTAACTCGTATCTGCGATTACTATGTTACATTTGTCCAGAACTAACTCGTATCTGTGATTACGTTTGTCCAGAACTAACTCGTATCTGTGATTACTGTGTTACATTTGTCCAGAACTAACTCGTATCTGTGATTACTATGATACATTTGTCCAGGACTAACTCGTATCTGTGATTACTATGTTACATTTGTCCAGAACTAACTCGTATCTGTGGTTACTATGGTACGTTTGTCCAGAACTAACTCGTATCTGTGATTACTATTGTACGTTTGTCCAGAACTAACTCGTATCTGTGATTACTGTTGCATTTGTCCAGAACTAACTGGTATCTGTGGATATTATGGTTATGTTTGTCCAGAACTAACTGGCATTTGTGGTTATTATGGTGTCCAAAATTAACCAAACATTGTGTTAGAACATGAGATGGTGTTTATGTGTAAAAAAATTTTTATTTCGAATCCAGAAATACGTCTAAACCAGATCGCTTAAATGTGCATGCGTGTGTGTGCATGTGTGTGTGCGTGCGTGTGTGTACAGCCTTTAATCTTTAAAACATTGTTTAAAAACAAAAACTTAAAATTAGTTTTATTTGGCTGCTGTGTTTTGAAAGATTTCGCTTCAGCAGTTGCATGTTGTTAATAGTATTTAAAACAATATTTACTCATATAGTGGACCTGTCGACAGTTCTCACCACGAGTGAAGACACCGACGAATCTGGTTCTCGCGTGATAAAAGAATTAGTGACTGGATTTCAGAACTACAACGAGACACTGATTAAATTATCCGAGCAAGAAATTGAAAAGAATCATCTTCCACAATATGACATCATCGCAACAGCCTTCAGGAGCAACGTCCATCACCCAGGAGAGTTTCGTCAGTTTGGCGTCCTCTTTAGGTTTGTCCTTTATACTGTTGCCTTTTGTATAACTTATGTTATATCGGTATATTGCAATATATACCGCGATATGGTTTCGTGTATCGGGATATCTACATAATGAGAATTCACCTTATAAAACCTATGACTATGACAGTTAATAATAAAAATAAAGGTTAAACTTACTTAAAAGTTTTAACATATATATTTGCTGTGTCTATATATTCTCTTTTTTCATCAGAAATTGGTACAGGTCTGCTTGCCTGAGATATGTTTATTAGTTAGTATGATAGTATCAACATATGACTTTATCACATCTTGGTAATTCATCAAACTGTATTGCAGTATGTATTGCAATGTGGGTTTGCTCTATCGCCACATATCGCAATACGGTTTTGTCCATATCGTTGCACCCCTACATGTTACTAATAATGTATTCAACCCTATAATAGTAAAACTTTTAACTGTGTCGTTAGCGATTAGATGACATAACATAAATGGAATGCATGGTTTTTGAAAATTGCGTGCACGAGACAGCCAATTTATAAGTCCCTTCTGAATGTTCAGTTCCTAAAATGGCAACAATTCTGCCCTATTACGCACTGAAATTTTGGTCACAATTACATAATGCACAACTCTTATCAAAGAAGGTGTATAATAAGCCTATGTTTTAGAGCAGCTAGACTGTTTAATGATATTTCCAGATGACGATTTTTTTTATTATTACTCAAACTGTGCTAAAATAACTTGCTAGATTTTACCATCACAGGGAAGAATCGAATATTAGCTTTAAAGTTTAGAGTTTGAATTAAAAAAAAGATAAAGATAGCTTTTTATATCTATCTTGTTATTTTTGTATATTAAGATATAAACACAGAAATCGATAAGTAGAGTATAAGTTGCTGTATTATATATTTTACATTTAACAATGATAGTTAACAACAGTGAGACAGAACCACTAGGCGTGCGGACTATACGAGTCCTCCAGTGCATATTTATAATGATTGATATTTGTTCGCAGACTGGGTGTTGCTAATTAGATAGAGCGGTGTCAACACTACAGGTAACAATTAAAAGTCATTGTGTTTGATTGTTGTGTAGCCTAGAAGTGGCACTAAAGCATCTTCTTTGTGTTGATAAATTTACAAAGATATTAAGTGATGTCATGTCCCCTTTTTTCTCTGTACCTGTCAAACAAAAATCATGTGATAGAAATGGACACCCTCTTAAAAAACGTTCACATTTTCCTTGCCTTCTTTCACGCAGTGATGACAAAGTATGGTTTGATAATAAGTTGAAACAATATTATTTGGATTATTTAGAAGCCCTGAAATGTTTCAACAATACTAAATCTGTGGAAAATCGTAAAATTCTTAATTAAAAGAAAAAAGTATATAAAACATTGGAACAGCAGAGGAAAAGAAATTATCTGCGTCCTGAAGGTGATATGCTTGATTATTTAAGAAGAACTAATCCAAAACAATGTTATTCAAAATTTTCAAAACGTAGAAAACAAACAGGAAATATTATCTTAAAAACTTTCTTCGAATATTTTAAATCTTTGTCAATAGATACTAATACATGTTATGATGATTAATGCACTTTTAAAGTGAATGACATTATGTTTGACGAGCTCGAGACGCATATTACTGTACAGAAAATCGAAACTGCTTTACATAATCTTTTTAAAAAAAAAATCCTGGATACGATGGTATTATTAATGAATATTTTATTGAATGTAAAGACCTTTTAATACCTTTACTGTTTGATATTTTTTAATTGTGTGTTGTCGACTGGTTATTTTCCAAAGAGTTGGCCTACAGCTGTGATAGTGCCAATTTTTAAGAAGGGTGACGTTACGGATTCTGATAATTATAGTGGAATTAGTTTAGTTAGTTGCTTTGGAAAACTGTTCACATCTATTATTAACCAGCGACTGTGGTCATGGTCTGGAAATAATGATATAACCGATGCTCAGTTTGGTTTCCAGCCTAAATTTGGTACTGTTAATGCTATATTTGCATTACATTCAGTTATTAGTAAGCCTTTGTCATCAAAAAATCGTCTTTACTGTGCATTTATAGATTTTAAGAAGGCATTTGATACATTAACTGGTCTAAATTGTGGTTTAAATTACATAAGATTGGCATACGTGGTAAAGTGTTATCAGTTATTTATTCTATGTACCCGAATGTTAAATCATGTGTCACTGTTAATGGTTTTCAGTCTGATTACTTTAATAGTGGGTTAGGCTTGATGCAAGGTGAAGTTTTGTCACCGATTTTCTTTTCTTTATATATCAATGATTTCGAATTAAGTTTCATTCAAGGGAACTGTGAACCTTATGAGGTAACAAAACAAACATAAATGAATGTAGTAAATAAATAATAATAATAAGGAACAATGATATTCACAGTCGGAATTGCCGATCAGTAAATTGTTGAAAATTACAGACCGGGTATCAAAAAAATTGGCTCCGCCTACTGGGGTATAAGTGTTTTGTCCAAGGCAAACAACCAATGGGATTAAAGAATTTTACGTGGTGGCGTGATAATTTATTTGTGCACTTTAATTATATCATTGTTTGGGTATGTTTAACTATGCCATTTTTTTTGTTATATGTAACAGGTATACTATCAGTCCCCCATCCCCCCCGCCTGAATTCCGCGTACGTGGACAAATTTACAGAATTTGTATGACAGCGCAGAATTCTCGTATGTCCGCGGAAAATAAATTTTCATGCAGAAAACTTACAGCATTTGTCATTTTATGCCGTGGATTAAAAACAAATCACATCACAATGAATATAAACGTCACATTTTGGAAAAAAATAAACTGAAGCATTGAGTTAGAAAGTTGTTTCATTAAAGTTGGCAACGTATTACGTGTATAACTTTATTCGGTAACCGTCGATTGTTTCCGTCTACGCAGAACAAATTGAACACGCCACTGGTGACATGTTCAGGAGGGCGAGCGCTCGCAATCACGCGCTAGACTGGTTTTTGTGGCTAATAATTTATAAATGTTATGTAATAGAAGATGAAGGTAACCAGGTAAATAATTTATTTGTTCGCGAGCGCTCGTCCTCCTGAACATGTCATGGGTTATAGAGTGGTTGTTTGTTATTTAGGAAAAGGAAACCGCCGAAGACTCGTTGGAACTAAGTTACACAAGTTTCACGAATATGGAATAGGATCGTTTCATTTTAACCTATTTAATATACTAGTATATGAAAATGTATAAATTGTTTAGTTGGTGTTCCTCCATCACAACCAGCGATTCTAATATAACATATTTTCTAGTTGGACTACTGGGTCCTAGTGATATCATGGCAATTTAAATTGGAACTAACTTTGTGAAAAATATATTTAGTGTAAATTTGTAACTAATATATGTACCGTATTTTCAATTTTTATGTTGCAGAATATGCCGCGGAATTTCCCAATTCGTATCGCAGAAAATAGCGAATTTTATCATGGAATTTAATAGATTTTGCCGCGGAATTCAAGGGGTACTTATAATATACTAAAAAGTGATGATAATGAATATGATTTAATTAATAACCAATGACTGATGGTAAAGGACCCGCGGAGTGCATTTGAAAGTAGGGGGAAGGGGGTGTCGAATCTTGATAACTAGCTAATGTGTTAATTATTGCACTCGAGACCCCATAACACTCCAAAAACTCTCCGGATTTCGGCCACGTTATTTTATCACCTAGTCTGAAAATTGTTTTATTCAGATAAAAAAAACCTTTAGGGATTTTTTTTAATAGCTGTTCCTAAAAGGTGAGGGCATAACCACCCACCCCGGCACCTATGGCTCCGCGGCCCATGGATAATCTGTTACGTTCACTTACTGCCATGTGTTGGAGAATGCGTTTGGATATGAAGAGAATCTGTAAGTGATGAGATCAGATCCCAGCAAGTCATTTCTTCTGTTTCCATCAAACTGTCCACACAAACCTTGAAACACAATATAGTGTATTTGTCGTTATATTCACATACAAAACTTAAGACATAATGCAGTGTATTTGCAATTAGAATTCATACACAAACACACACAACACACATACTAACGCAATCACAACATATAATACATATACACACACTCACATCCACGCACACACACATACCCTCCAAACACTCATACCAGTCACTCTTATGCACACACACTCACATTCACGCACACACACCCTC
>JAULBS010152673.1:0-12046 GCA_032355785.1 Symmetromphalus regularis
TAATATATTGTGTATACGTTTTGATATAATTGATTTATTTATATATATGTTTGGAAAAATGTATAAATGTTTGAATTAATCATAGTGTGACCCCCCAATAGCCGATATTTACTTTTGAGCTGGGGGGTCGTTAAATAAATAAAGAAAACTGTTTGTATAACCAGTGCCGGACTTACCTAGAGGTTTAGTAGTCTGAATAGAAAAGTGCCTCATAATCCGCAGAAGCCTTACAAATATTCATGTTGTTTTTTTGTTGTTGTTGTTTTTTTTTTTGTTTTTTTTTTAATGTTTTCTTGTAAAACGTTATGTGGCTTTTGTGTGTATTTTTTTTTTTTTACAAGGGACCTACGATTTTTAAAGAACTTAGGGTCTCACCAAGTTTAACCAGCACTGTATATAACAATGTTGTACACATGGGCGTAAATCCCGGGAGGGACGGGGGACACGCTCCCCCAAACACACACTTTTTGGACAGCCTATATAATTATCCCCCCTTTTAACACTTTTAAACCATGTCGTCTTAGCGCAAATATACCGAAGTACACAAGTGGTCTATAATGGTGGGGGGATGGGGAGGGGGATTGCCCGGTACCCCCCACACACACTTTTTAGACGAGGATGTGTTCTGCCCCCTCCCCCACACACACACTTTCAGGAATGGATTTTCGCCCTTGGTTGTAGACGTGGTTATCTTAATTTACCCAAATGGTGGACTTAGCGAGTTTTGTGAAAACATTCTTCAATTACAGCTAAAACTGATTTGCGTGCAAGACCGGCTGCCCTTCGCGGGCGCAATGTAGTCATTTCACTGGTACCAAAAGTTCTCAGTGGGTTTAACGTGAAGCGTAAAAACTAGTCTAACGAGCGCCCACTAGCGATTTGGTTCTGAACCCAAGGATGATTCCATGTTTGGGCATACACGTACGCATTCAATGTTGTATGTCGAATTTTCGAGACATTCTCCACATTTAGATTTAAAATACAGGATGTGATTATGACTGGCGTCACCGATGGAGCAGGATAGGTCTAACTTTCGCGAACACCTGGTATTATCATCTTTATTTGTTGTATAATTCTTGCTCTCAGTTTTCATTATACATCCTTTGGACACTTCTTTGTACCTCTAGTGAACCTTAAACGCATACTCCCACGAACCCTTGACCTAATTAATTTCCAAAAAAATAATTTATTTTAAATATAAACATTTGATTTGTCCACAGAAATATTTCATTCAACTACTTACATAACCACCGCATCTCCTTATAATCAATATTTTTAAAATAATAATTGAATTTTGGTAACGAATCATAAATCATAAACTTGACATGGAATTCCCTATACCATGGTTCAGGTAAAACGTCTTGCGTGATATGAAAGTGAGATCTAGTATCACAAATGCAAGTAAGTTTCATTCATAATCAATATTTAGGGTACAAAGTCCCTTACATTCTGTGGGAATATGCCTTTAATGATCCAGTGGTAGGAAATCCGACTGCCAAGTTGAAGGTAGGTGAAGGGAGGCTGGCCCATATGTCGAAATTACCATGTTTCATATCATTAGCCGATGATCAATAAATCAATGTGCTCTAGTGATGCCGTTAAATAAAACTAAATAAATTACCTAGGACCTTTTTTTTTTAATATATATATATATTCATTTCGATCGTCCTGACTCCATGATCATCAAACTTTTTTAAATTCTGAACAGGTTTCCGCAAAATTTGGATATGCACTGGACTGGGTATATCATTTTTTCCAGATGTGGTTTGATTGGTGGAGCCTAAGATAATCGGACATGACCAAAACAGGGTATCTTTAGATACAAACATAAGGTGTATTTTTAGAAGCGATTTTAATGAGACTATTGTTATTTTTTTTATTTTTTTTTTTTTTTATTATTTTTTTTTTTTTTACTGTTGTTTGGTTATTATTATTATTAATATTATAATTAATGATCCTTAGCATGTGCGTCGTGTGACCATTTACTTATGTTCTTGAGACGAATGTCAAATAAAATATCTGCGAAAAAAACAAACGCTTTTTAGAAATATTATCTAAACTAATTGGGGCATCTTTCTTGTATGTGTCCTATTTTAACTGTTATTTATGTATACGCTACAAGTGTTGTGTGAATGTTTTTCCCTATGACACACTCAAACATCTAGTACATACAGGTGACAGTAACCGTTGTATTTTAGTAAGGTTATTTCATTTTATTCTGTTGTTGCAAACAGGTTTTTTTCACAATGTTTAAATTGCGAAACCTGTACGTTGCTAAGCTATGATGTATGCAGCAATGGTTGTCTACGTTTAGATATATGACACCGAGTCAAAATTTCTAATTTTACTGTAAGGCATTGGATCGTAAACTGTTTTAAAATCAATAAAACAGAAAGTAGTCTGCGCCATAAAAGCATTTAATTGGCATGCTTAAGTCGTGATTGAAAAGAGGCGGAAGCAGGAATTTAAAAGGAGCGGTACGACGTTGGGTCAGTGTTTATCAGAAAAGGGGTGGATGTCGTAAAACAAAGGAAAGAAAATACAGAATATGTATTTTAAAATAATAACAATAATAATAAATGAATGAAATGAATAAAACAAGTAGGGTTCACATCTTTTGTACTCGCCCATAGTTCCGTCCAAGCTGAAAATAAATATATTTATTTATATAACGAATCCTCCCCCACCCATTACAAATGTAGATATCGGCTGTTGGGGGGGAAACAAATATAGACAGAAACGAAAAAATTTCATATAATTCCCAGGACGAATCTAGAGGACCTGCTGATGGGGTGGGTTTGGTGGAGGTCGTTGTCAGTATTCGCGTTACCATTGGTTGGTTGGCTGGTTGGTTGCACTTATTTTCGTGCTTATATCCAATTAAGGTTTAAGCACGCTGTCCTGGACACAGCTCAGATTCTTGTACCGGCTGTCCAGGACAGAGGTTAGTGTTAGTAATAGAGACGAAACCCGCTACCGTCACACTAACTCTTATCGATAAGTTGCAAGGCATCTTTTATATGCACTATCCCACAGACAGAATAGTACACACCACGGCCTTTGGTAAACCAGTTGTGGACCACTGGTCGGTGTAAGTGATATATACCTACCAACTGAGCCTTGCGTAGCATTCACTCAGAGTTGGAGCCAATACTGAGATTAAAAATACCATGCCTCGACTAAGATTCGACCCCGGTACCTATCAACCACTATTCCGATAGCTTAAACACTGCACTACCAGGGTCAGTGTAGCAGGAAATCGCAAACCCCCACTCGTGATTTCCTAGGAAATCGCAAACCCCTCATGCGGTTATATGAGTTAGGGTATGGGGGTGCGATTTCCAGGGGGTTGTGATTTCCTTGGAAATTACAAATGGGGGTTTGTCATTTCCAAGGGGTTTGTAAGTAAATAACTGCTCTACCTGTATTTTATCAATGAAGGCCTGACTGTGAAAATCACAGGAGATAGGAGATTAACGGAAAGCACGGATCTTAAATTTCGTATGCTGGACTCGTTCCAGATTCCTTGCAACAATGCTTCAGAATTGTGGGACTTGTGTCTGTTACTATCTGTTATTATATAGAGAGGGTCTACCATCGATTGTTATTATGTCTCTGTATTAGTTTGTCTTGATCTGTTTCCAATCTTGACAAATTGTCCTGATCTGAACAAGATACTTATATGTATACTCAGCTTAAAAAGTTTAGGAAGTCATACTATACTTGGAGCTATTATACGTTGGCCGCGTTTTTTGTTGGGTTCTTGTGTCCCTGTGTTGGATGCTAAATTATGTGGCGTTGACTGGATAACAGGGAGATTCCATCTAGCTGGGGAAGATTGAACAAATGTGGCATATTCTTGTCGGGTTGGGACAGATAATGTTGAATCTCGATGCATATTAGAGTTGCTGTTCTTCTTGTCTAACTCGACACGGTTCATTACTCACAGGTTTGATTGTATTATTTTTCTCAATACTTTTCTTCAGTTTTAACTTCTTTTTTGGCATCTGGTCATCACTTCACCGTCACATGCATCTTATGCATCAGCCTGGCAATCTCCATGACAAGGGAAACTGTATTAACGACATATAACCATTAAACAGAGAGACCGACACTCACCCGTCGCAATACTGCAGCCGCCATTTTGAAACTTCTAAAACATTTTATAAAAATATAACTTATGATATCTCTTGATAACAAAAACGTGCATTATTTAAGTATGTGGTTGTATTACTGTGTTTTATCATTAAACTTTAATGAATTATCGGAGGCTCTGTGTTTTTATTTAATATTTAAATTTAAATTAAATATGAAACAAAAATCACTGACCTCACGCAATTTGGACAGTGCTGTGTATAACATGGACATGGAGCTTCGGTGGTCCAGCGGTAGAACGTCAGACTCTCAAGCTGATGACTGTGGTTCAAAACCCGTTTGAAGCTGGCTTTCACTTGACTACATGTCAAAATAACCAAATGTTTGACATCCAATAGCCGATGATTAATAAACTCAATGTGTTCTAGTGGTGTCGTTAAACAAAACAATAAAATTTTAAAAAATGAGCACGATTCATTATTTAAAATATATTAACTTTTTTCGTTGAGTATATTTCTCTCTGTCAGTTGTATTTTGGGTTTCTGTACGCCACACCGGATTTTCAGTTTATGACTCTGACGAGATGTGGCATTTGAAAATAACGTACCAATTTTAAACTTCCGGGTGTCTCTCTTAATGAAGCTCAGAGGAACTGACTTCCGTAGGAATTCTAATATTTCAGTTTATTTGTAGCTGATGAGAAATTAGAAATTACTCGGTGAAAAACGTCACTAATTATATATAAAAAGAGAAATTCTTATCATGAGTTACTGTAAGCTTTTTCTTCTTATAATTCGTTAGATGTTTAAAACACACAACACAATGAAACACAGACAGTTATACAGTTACACACACGCACGCACGTACCCACGCACGCACTCACATACGCACACACATACATACATACATACATACATACATACACACACACACACACATACATACATACACACACACACACACATACATACATACATACATACATACATACATACATTCATACATACACATACAAACACACACACACACACACACACACACAATAAGAAAAGAAGTGGACAAACAAGCAGGTAGACACAAAAACATAAATTCAATGTTTCTCGTTCTAGCCAGTGGTTCATAACTGGTATAAATAACAAAGGCCGTGGTATGTGCTGTCATGTCGGAATTGTCATATATTTGACGGCAAATAGCTACTGACTAACTGATTGACTGATTCATTGCTTCATTGTACGTTGGTTTAACAACTTACCAGCACAAAAAAATAAATATGGGCTATTCGGGGGTCATTCTACGGTTAAATAAAAATTATACAATAAATAGAGGGCTGATTTACAAGAGGTTAAACTTTACATTATATATAATAAGTAATATAATGAATATAACTATGATAAAAAAAACAATAGAACTGGATGAAAAATAGACTTATTATAAAAACGTGTTGCATTTAAAAAATTAAATATAAGTTGTGGATGGAATCGAAATCATTCCACCACATCTTCATTACCAAATACATTGTCTCTAACGGGCTATTTATTTATTTTTTTATTACTTTTTTTGTTTTTGTCTTTTAGTCTTTTCCTAAAGAGATACAGTCCCAACACGTTTTGTATTGAAGTAGTATCAGATGTTGTTTCAATGATCTCTCAACGTGTTCGTGTTTCGTATCAAATACCTTTCATTACTTGATACGACACACGACCACGTTGTTATAACAGTCACATGTAATGTCTGTCAGGATTTCGTATCAAGTCACCTTTAAATCAATTCTATGTCGTTGTACTTATGATGATATCTTTCTGGTGGTTATTTAACGATACAGTCAAACATCGTTATCTCGACCTCTGTAATATCGTGTACCAGGACTATCTCGAGGTACTTATGATGATATCTTTCTGGTGGCTATTTAACGATACAGTCAAACATCGTTATCTCGACCTCTGTCTAGTACCAGGACTATCTCGAGGCCCTTATGATGATATCTTTCTGGTGGCTATTTAACGATACAGTCAAACATCGTTATCTCGACATCTGTAATATCGAGTACCAGGACTATCTCGAGGCACTTTTGATGATATCGTTCTGGTGGCTATTTAACGATACAGTCAAACATCGTTATCTCGACCTCTGTCTAGTACCAGGACTATCTCGAGGTCCTTATGATGATATCTTTCTGGTGGCTATTTAACGATACAGTCAAACATCCTTGTCTCGACCTCTGTAATATCGAGTACCAGGACTATCTCGAGGCACTTATGATGATATCGTTCTGGTGGCTATTTAACGATACAGTCAAACATCGTTATCTCGACCTCTGTAATATCTAGTACCAGGACTATCTCGAGGTCCTTATGATGATATCTTTCTGGTGGCTATTTAACGATACAGTCAAACAGCCTTGTCTCGACCTCTGTAATATCTAGTACCAGGACTATCTCGAGGCCCTTATGATGATATCTTTCTGGTAGCTATTTAACGATACAGTCAAACATCTTATCTCGACATCTGTAATATCGATTACCAGGACTATCTGTAGGTCCGTTGATGGTCCCGGTATGTAATGGCACTAATGTAAGTACTGTTATCTCGAGACGCTAATATCGAGTACTCGGCCTATCTCGGTCTATTGAGGTACGCGAAAATTCCCATATGTAATGCTAATAATTATTTTATCTCGAGCATGCACTTCTCGAATACTCGGCCTATCTCGAAGTTCACCGAAGGACCAGACATTTCCACATATAATGGTTATAATTACTGTTATCTCGAGCACGCTGATATCGATACAGTATATCGGCATATCTATTAGTATAGTGGAGACCATGGCCCCCAATTTTTCAGAAACAACTAATTTTAAAAAATCACTTAGTATATATATATATATTTTTTTTTTCTGATTAAAAATATTTTCAAAATAAAGTGGCCGAAATCCAGAGAGTTTTCCGAATATGACAACTAACTCTGTTGGACTTCGGCCACCTACTTTACACTGATATCTCGAATTTGTTTATGTTCGGACCCTTCGACATCGAGATAACGAAACATTGATTAACAATGCGTATCTTAAAGGCATGTTCCCACAGAATTTTGTGCTTTATCTCTAAATATTAATTACGAATGAAACTTACATGCATTGTGATACTAGATCTCGCTTTCATATCATGCAAGACATTTTAACTGAACCGTGATATAGGGAATTCCATGACATTTAAAAATTAGAATTCTTCAAATTTTAAGATTTCAAGAAATGTTTGACAGCTACAAAAAATTTCAGACGTTTCAAAAGAACGGCTAATGGGGGCATACCCGTCACGTGACTCGAAATACCTACGTCACACCTCATTCAGCGTGGAAAAAAAACGTATTTTTTTCTATTTATTTGTCCGTGGGCATAATTCATTATTATTTTTAAAATATTGATAATAAGCGAGATGCGGTGGTTATGTAAGTAGTTGAATGAAGTATTTCGAGGTACAAATCAAATGTTTATATTTAAAATTAATTCTTTGTTTGGAAATTAATTAGGTCATGGGTCCGTGGGAGTATGCCTTTAAGGAGATCCCGAAGCGAACGCTCTGTCTCCATCTTTGATCAATTACGGCTAAAGCAAAATAAAGTTAACTTCAGGAGATGAGAGCAGTGAGATTGGCGTGAGTGGAAGTTGAATAAGTCGGGGTAGAGGTGAACATTTCGCTCTCAGTACATTGAATGTATATCTATCATATATTTAAAACGGATTAAACATGTACAGGCACGGCGGAAGCAAGTGAACATGATGGGGTGGGGTTGGGGGGGGGGGTGGTGGCACTAACATAGGTAGGCACGAAGAGCTGTTACACTTAATGTTATTTGCATTAACTACGGCAATTCTCTCTCCCTCTCTCTGTTTGTCTCTCCATCTCTGGCTCTGTCTCTCTATCTGTCTGTCTGTCTTTGTCTCTCTTTCTTTCTTTCTTTCTCTCTCTCTCTCTCTCTCTCTCTCTCGATTCATTTGAAGTAATCTTTTTGATACCTACACCCCCAACTCAAATCCCTCCCCCGTTCCGCTGTGCCTGATATAGACTGAAATGCTGACTTGAAAACTGTGTGTGACAATATTGTTCTGCAGATGGGATTAACGATCATCCTTACACTGGTGTCATCTGTCTTACTCTATCAGACAACAATCTGTGCTGCCAAGGATCTGGATGTGGAGAGGGCAGCAGAAATAATACTGAGAAAACGGGAAGGTATGATAAATTCCGTTTGTTTGAGATTTGTTCGAAGTTACTTTACAATACGTTATCTACAAGTAGTAAAAACAAAAGTACTTCTGTAAGTTCTTCATGAATATTACACTGGCCCATAGCTAGCTTACACATGCTTAACACTGATGACTGATGAGTGTCATAAACTCCGTTTTGACAGCGCTAAGGAAACTCCGACAGCGCTAGGAATCAATCTTGACAGCGCTAAGGAATCAGTCTAGTCCACGCTGGGGAATCAGTCTTGACAGCGCTAGGGAATCAGTCTAGTCCACGCTGGTGAATCAGTCTTGACAGCGCTAGGGAATCAGTCTAGTCCACGCTGGGGAATCAATCTTGACAGCGCTACGAATCAGTGTAGTCCATGCTGGGGAATCAGTCTTGACAGCGCCAGGGAATCATTCCTGCAGCGCTAGGGAATCAGTCTTGACAGCCCTAGGGAATCAGTCTAGACTGCGCTAGAGAATCATTCCTGACAGGGGTAGGGAATCAGTCTTGACAGCGCTAGGGAATCAGTTTAGACTGCGCTAGAGAATCAGTTTTGACAGCGCTAGGGAATCAGTTTTGACAGCGCCAGGGAATCAATTAATTCTCTTCAAGAAGGCTACAGTTTTGGCCTTTTTTACACTCCTAACTAAAATTACGTCAGATGTTTTTTTTATGTTTGGTTTTGTTCATGTGTTTTATCTTGAATTATTCAAATTTAAAACTTGACCTAGATATTTTTGTTGTATCGTTAAAAAAGGTCCTATACCAATCAATTTATTCCGGTCATTACAGAAAATCTTCCTGTCACACAATTTAATATACATAGATGTTTCTTCTTTAATTTAGCCCTATTTGTGAGTAATAAACAAAACCACATCGCACTAACTATAAACAGAAATGTTGATTTTCGTCCTAAGTTAACATGATTGTTAAAAGATATAGTGATTGTCAATTTTACCACAATGTTCGTGAGAAGCCGCTCGTTTTCGGAGTTAAAATTAAAGTGAACAATAATTATTATCATTCTATTATTAATTTGATGTTTTCAGACTGTGGTGGGAAAGCGGATTTCGTCTTTCTGGTTGACGAATCTGGAAGTGTTGGTTCTTACAATTTCCAGCTGACAAAAAACTTTCTGAAGCATTTGATCAGCAAGTTCACTATCGGCCCTAAACAGATTCAGTTCGGTTTTGTCACATACGGATCCAGCCCTCGCAACCAGTTCAATCTTAACAGCTATTCGACTTCAAGTCAGATTCTTAGGGCTGTTGATGGAGTCAGTTATGCTGGTGGATGGACAGATACAGCAGCTGGGTTAGCTTATGTTGCCAGGTAGAGCATTTTTCACAATCTCTGTTGGTTTGTATTCTCTACACGCATTTTCCTCGTTATTCAAATACAACTGCTTAGATGGTTTTTATTGTTCTCCTTGACGCACGTTCCTCGTTATTCAAATAAAACTGCTTAGATAGTTTTACTTGTTCTCCTTGACGCACGTTCCTCGTTATTCAAATAAAATTGCATAGATGTTTTTTTTTGTTCTCCTTGACGCACGTTCCTCGTTATTCAAATAAAATTGCTTTGATGCTTGTACTTGTTCTCCTTGACGCACGTTACTCGTTATTCAAATAAAACTGCTTAGATGTTTTTACTTGTTCTCCTTGACGCACGTTCCTCGTTATTCAAATAAAACTGCTTAGATGTGTGGGTTATTTTGTTCTCCTAGTTTTTCATGTACAGAGGTTAGTCAGGCGCGATTTCTGAAAGGGGGGTGTCCAAATTTGATGTTTGAGTAGCCTGGGAAAAAATGATAAATGTTCACGTCCTTCCACTCGAAAAATGTATATAAAAAACAAAAAACAAATCGAGAAAAGGAGGAGGGCAGACAGAATAGCACACACCACAGCCTTTGATAACCCAGTTGTGGACCACTGGTCGGTGTAAGCGGTATACACCTACCCGCTGAGCTTTGCGGAGTACTCACTCTGGGTTGCAGCCGATACTGAGATTAAAAATCCCATGCCTCTATTTAGATTGGATCCCAGTACCTATCAGCCAACAAAATCATCATTATACGGAAAATTCTAAACTACACACCTGCTTCCTACAGGACACTTATATGGGTATTCCTGTAAACTACACACCTGCTTCCTACAGGACACTTATATGGGTATTCCTGTAAACTACACACCTGCTTCGTACAGGACACTTATATGGGTATTTAAGTAAATATCGTGTGAATATCTTATCTGCTGTTGAACAGTTTTGAAATACCGTTTTCAAAATAAGTTTGGGATATTTGAATTCAAATATGAATACTTATCACTTGAAACGTATTAGCAGCAGCAAAATATCAAATACAGCATCAAGTGCATACTTTCCCACCATCGAACACCTACAGACTGTCATTAGGCAACATCAGCGGCGTTCTAATCATTTGGCAGGAATGCGACAGGATACTCCAAAATTGTTCTTGGATGTTTGTTCTGAAATATGTCACTCGTGTTTAGAGAACCGCGGAGATTTCATCCGTTTTTATTGAATGCGTCAATCAAAAACTTCTACAACTTCTACTCTTTACTGCCTGTTGGTCTAAGTTGGCCATACCTCTATATCTTAGTACATGTATAAAGTTTTCATCTCAATGTCATGTCACATCACTACTTGAATTTTGTCACTCACTATCACAATAAACTGTTATTATTCTGTGCTTTTAGATATCTCCTTCTTATTCTGAACAGTATACTTCTAGGAATAGCTTCAGTTCTTCGGCGGGAGGAAGGAAGGACGTTCCCAAAGTTGCTATAGTCATCACCGATGGACGATCTAATAACAGAGCAGAAACACTTCGTCAGGCCAAGTTGGCAAAGGATGCAGGCATCGTTCTTTTAGTAATAGGCGTTGGAAGTGGAGTGGATAAAACTGAAATTTATGGAATGGGTAGTGAACCTAAGGACAAGTACGTCTTTGAGGTGCGATCGTTTGAGACTTTGATAACCATGCAGGAACTGGTGTCAAAAACTGTTTGCGAAGAAGGTAATGGATTAAAGGCATAGTCCCACGGAATTTAAAGGGCTTGTGTTCTAAATATTGAATACGAATGAAACTTACATGCATTTGTTATACTAGATTTCGTTTTCACATCATGCAAGACATTTTAAGTGAACAATGGTATGGGGAATTCCATATTGAGTCATCGATTTTTTCACATTTAAAAATTTCAAATTTAACCTAGTCACAAAAGTAGCATATGCTACACACTAAATGTTTTACCTAAATGTCACTCATATTAATTTTGTTGTATTATCTGGCTGTATAGCAAAAAAAGAAAGTGAATTACTTTACTATGCAAGTAAATAATTTATGTTTTAATATTTATGTGTATTTTGTGTGCATGTTATTTGTGTTATTTCAGCGTGTCTTAATCAAGAAGACTTCATGTTTGTGCTGGATGAATCTAACAGTGTGGGGGATGCAAACTTCGAGACGATGAAGACCTTTGTGAAGAACGTCATCAGCAAGTTCGACGTCGGACCGGACCACATTCAGTTCGGCCTTATGACGTACGGAAGTCAACCGCGCAACTACTTCGACCTCAATCGCTACTCTTCATCAAGTGAAATAATGGCCGCCATCGATGTCATTAAATTTGGGTGGGGGTACACGCGAACTGCGCAGGCGCTGGCGTTTCTGGTTAGTCACAGTTACACTGCAGCTGC
>JAULBS010152684.1:0-12045 GCA_032355785.1 Symmetromphalus regularis
TGTGTGTGTGTGTGTGTGTGTGTGTGTGTGTGTGTGTGTGTATAATTATGTAAGTATATATATATATATATATATTGTAAATTATGATTAACATAAATTATTTATTTTGTTTATTTATTTTCAGAAGCTGTCTCTTCCAGTGGGATGAGTTGTAAACTCTACGATCGAGTCATTTAAAAACTTTACTACAGTTCTGCATAAAATATCATCTCCACAGCAGACGATTGACGTAGGGCTGAGTTCGGTCGCGGGGGTCCAATGTAAGTCAGCCGACAAATATTGTACGATGCCCCACCCGGCGTCTGCGTATTCTCTAGGAACAAATCGAACTGGAAAACTACTTTTCCGCCAAACAAATTACTACCCACGTTGGAACAGCGATGTTGGGGAAATTAAAAACGAACCGTTTTCGGTGAAATGCAAATTAAGACAATTTTACGACTTCACCGCTAGTGAATGTTAATGAAATGTACTCGTCAAATGATCTTTTTTTATCTTTTATGATGAAGAGTTCTGCAAAGACTTGACACTAAGGAGTGTCGTTTTCCACGACTACCTATTCTCTAGCTACCTATAGCTACCTGTTTTCTAGCTACCTGTTCTCTGGTAATTGTGATGCGAAGGTGTGTGCAGTTTTATTGCTTCGTGCTAGGAATATAGAAAACACTTATAATCAAGACGGGGAAACGTTTCTGCAGGTCTGAATATCAAACTTAAAGAACTAGAACTTCCGGGGATATATCTGTTTCTTCACTATTATTCTCATAAACGAATAACAAAAAAGAGGAATGGTTTTTTGAAGAATATAACGAATTTTCCGTTTGTTTCTTTGAAATCTACAACGGATTTTTCGTTATTTATTTGAAATATACAACCAATTTTCCGTTTGTTTTTTAAATATACAACGAATTTTCCGTTTATTTTTTATAATATACAACGAATTATATGTTTGTTTCGTTGAACAATACAATGAATTATCTTTCTGATTGAGCCTACAACGAATTTGTTTTAACGAAAGATTTCTTGGAATTCGCAAATTCTTTGGAATATGGTATCGTAAAAAAAGTTATAATAATAAAAAAGAAAATTTATGGCGTATGCTGTTGATCGAAATATGTTCCGACAGAATTCTGTGGAGAAATTGTGAGTGACGAATTTAATGGTTTATAAATTATTCGCCCACTTTGAAACGAAAACAGAAGACGGAGTTCAATGACGTTGCAACGCATTGTGTGTGATTGTGTTAATATTCCGCGGTGATTGTTTTTTCGTTTGGAAGTCTCTTTTCCCTGCACCATCAACTGAGTGACTCCGCGCAAGTAAATAGATCGTGTTTGTTTGTGTTAATTTTTGCATCACAACAATTTCTCCTGAATCAGTTTGACGACAATGCGAATACAGGGTGTTCTTATATGTTTGTACTTCTATCTGATGTTTCCTACGAACACCATCGGATTGTGGTGGTGAGTACCATTAAATAGCGCTTAAGTAGCACATAATCAGCCTTAATTAGCATATCAGAGTGTACTATTTAAATAACGCTAATTTTATGTTATTTTAAAGAATTTTAATGATAACGGAAGGGACGTTGGAAAGAAATTTATATTTAGAGGGAGGAGCATTAAATAGCGCTTAAGTAGCGCATAATCAGCCTTAATTAGCATTTCAGCGTTAAATAACATAATCAGTCTTAATTAGCATATCAGTGTATACTATTTAAATAAGGCTAATTTTGTAATTTTAAAGAATTTTAATGATAACGGAAGGGACGTTGGAACGAAATTCATATTTAGAGGTAGGAGCATTAAATAGCGCTTAAGTAGTGCATAATCAGCCTTAATTAGCATTTCAGCGTATACTATTTAAATACGCTAATTTTATGCTATTTTTAAGAATTTTAATGATAACGGCTGGGGCGTTAGAACGAAATTCATATTTAGAGGGAAGAGAAATAAATAGCGCTTAAGTAGCGCATAATCAGCCTTAATTAGCATTTCAGCGTTAAATAACATAATCAGTCTTAATTACCATATCAGCGTTAAATAACATAATCAGTGTTAATTAGCATATCAGTGTATACTATTTAAACAAGGCTAATTTTGTTATTTTAAAGAATTTTAATGATAACGGCTGGGGCGTTAGAATGAAATACATATTTAGAGTGGAGGAGAAATAAATAGCGCTTAAGTAGCGCATAATCAGCCTTAAAGGCATAGTACCACGGAATTTAAGATTATGTGTGGTCTAACTATTAATTACGAATGAAACTTACATGTGATACTAGATCTAGCTTTTATATAACGCAAGACGTTTTACCTGAACCTTAGTATAGGGAATTCCATGTCCAGTTTATGATTTATTTATTTGTCTGTGGGGTTATGTAAGTAGTTGAATGAAATATTTTTATGGACAAATCAAATGTTTATATTTTAAATTAATTCTTTGTTTGGAAATTAATTAGGTCAAGGGTCCGTGGGACAATGCATTTAACATTTTTCATAATCATTCGTTAGCTTAGTTCTCCTAAACAAACAAAAAAAAGTAATATTCGTTTTAGATTTGTTCTAAATTAAGAGAACAATTTTTTTCAAACATCATTTGAAAATATTATACCAAACATTTTAAATGGTTCTTTTAAGGAAAGTATTAGGATATGAGGTCAATATCTCATTGGAACCTATTTTCAAGCCAATCCATGATCATTCCATGTGGCGACACATTTATCTGTGCACATCTTAGTGCTTCTTTGAAAGTATGAGAGTTTAATGGAATTATAGTCATGGTTAATTCAACACCAAACAAAACTACCGATATCATTCCAAATTGTTTTAATCTAAAAAAAAACGACCGATTATAATAACAAATTCTAAGAAAATCACTCAGGTATGAAAGTAGGAGAGCCACCTAGTAACCCAGTCATAGCTATTGCGCCCATGTAACCCAGCCAATCGGATGACGAATTACGATGCGTCACAACACCGTTATCCAATAAGCGTGCAAGATCCACACGAGACTAGAGGAATGAGGAGGCCATCTTGAGAGAACGGAACAAAGGGAAACAACGAGTCCAGAGAGAGGACAGCTGATAACACCCGGCTATTAACATCAAGGCCATGTCCGACTCCGAGAAACAACCGGAGGAAAAAGCGGAGGTGGTTGAGAAGAAAATTTTAGGTTAAAAAAGTGTATTTTTCAGACATTTTCGTTTTTGTTCAAACCTCGTGGTTGCACCCGGCGTTCGTTCACCTCGTGTGATTTTTTTCACTCACATTGTTTTATATTGAAACTTCTGTTTCAACTATTATTTGTTTTTATTTCAGCAACAAGGGTCACCGGTACCGTGAAATGGTTCAACGTAAAAAGCGGATATGGCTTCATAAATAGGTGCGAGATTTTTCTCCTTGATCTACATCGGGATCGGCAAATTACCAAATAGGCCAAATTACAAATTTCGGCTTTGTTCGTTCAAAATCGTGTCATATCGTATTTCATTCGTGTTAGACGATATAGTAGTGTAATACCAACAAAAAGAAATATTTTAAAATTAGATATCCAAGTTTATATAAAATTTTCAATTGTCGTGTACGCTTCATTTTTCAACCAGACAAGTGAAGACACGTGCGACATTTGGGTCATCCAATTTATGTCGGTCATTTGGGGGCGGGACATTGTCTGTTTAGTGGGTTAAAGTACAGACACCTGAATAAGGTATTACCAGTGTATTTTCACACATATTTATAAAACATTTCATTAATTTGTTCAACCCATCATATTTTAAGTAAATTATAACTATTTTTTCAGAATGCCACAAAATATTGATTTGAAATAGGTTTTAGAAGAAAATTTCGTAAATTTAATTATTTTTACCATTTTGTATTTAGAGATGACACTAAAGAAGATGTGTTTATCCACCAGACCGCTATCGTGAAAAACAACCCACGAAAATATCTACGTAGTGTCGGAGATGGAGAGAAAGTGGAATTTGACGTAGTGGAAGGAGAAAAGGTAGTAAACTTCTTCCATAGAGTATACATGAAAAATACCCAAGATGTCTGAAAACCTTGATGTCTTTATCATCAAATATTGTTGACAATTTTTCATCATGAAGTGGGAGTGTCCAGCTACAATTTGGAAAATTATCTAACTACTTGAGCAAATGACTGTGATAAGAAATAATTGTTTCCTAAAATAAAAGAAATGGGCAAGACTTACAAACATTCCAGCATTTACATTAGGGTTAGGGCTAAAGTCAGTTTAGGGTTAGGGCTAAAGTCAGTTTAGGGTTACTACCATTAGGGTTAGGGTCAGTTTTAGAGTTTGGTTCAGGGTTAAAATAATGCTGGAACTTTCGGAAGTATTTCCGTCAAAATTATCAAATGATAATTAATAAATTAAAGTGCTCTGGTGGTGTCATTAAGAAAAAAAAAAAACTAGAAAGAAACATCACTGGCATGGAACTGATCTGAAATACCTATTTTAAAACTGTCTAAAGCAGGTTATGTATTTTTGTCTTATTCTGATGTATTTTTGTAGGGAAATGAGGCAGCAAGTGTGACTGGACCTGGTGGTACATTTGTGCAGGGCAGCAAATACGCTGCTGACCGGCGTCGATTCCGAAGTAACTGGTTCTCTCGTGGCCGGGGACGAGGAGGTAGATGGGGCGGTGGTCGAGGTGGTTACAGAGGAGTAAGTATATTTTCTTACAGATAAGCATAAGTTGCTAGTAGTATCAGTTTAAAAAAGTTATATTTGAATTTTTTCAACCTTCATCTGTAATTAAACAGTGCCAAAATACAAAGCAAGATTCTGTTTCCTTTTGTAAGCCAATCATAACCGTGACAACTTGGTATTTCTAAAAATTACTTTTTAATGGATAATTGTGCTTTATTGGCTTTTTTGTTGTTTCCATCAGCTATATTAAATCTTTTGGTCATATTGTAAATAAGAGTGGTAGTTTCATGCTGTTTTTTGTTCATAGTTTTATCAAGGCGGGGACGAGGAAGGGAATGATGAAGCTGAAGAGGAATCTCCTCAGGCACCCCAGAGACGACGTCCGTTTTACCCTCGGCGTCGCGGCTACTTCCGACCTCCGTTTGCACGTGGACCACCACGGAACCAGTATGTCAGTAATGGAGAAGGGGAGGGAGATCATGAACTAGAAGAAGCTGGCTTACCACCACGACGTCGCCGACCTTTCTACCGTCGTTTCTACCAGCCACCACGACGCTACTATGACCAAGGTCCACCAGGTTACCAGGGTGGATATCAAGGTGGCCCAGGACCCAGGGGTCCTCCACGTCGTCGCCGAAGACCCAGCAACAGGAAGAGGGATCCTGTAAGTTTTAATTCCATGCATGAATTGTTTTTATGATTTTTTTTAAAGTAGGTTAAATTAAGGAAATTTAATTAAAAGAATATATTAATAGTTTTTTTTAATGTAAAACATTAATCTGATGGACAGAAATAATCCAAAAATATTTTTTTTGCATTATTTGCATTAAAAAAATACACCGTCAGTTGAATAGATTGTTGATCAAACATTATTTTAATGTGTAAATTAAGACAGTTTATGTTTTAAGACATAAAAATTTCAGGAAAAAATCAGGGAATTAATACATTAATTCACTGTGAGCATCCTGATAGATTGACTTCAGACCTTGCTTGTTTCATAGCTGTCGCCACTCCACACAGTGGGTGATTCTTAGCTGCCCCTATAGCATCTGAAACATTTAATTATATAATATGTATCGACCCATTTAATTAAATCTTGATAGTTATATTGGGGAAAAAATAAACAACAATAATTTTTTATTAATAAGAGAAAGTGCGATGAATTTCAGGGGAAAAAATCTGTTGAAAGTACATATATGCATCAATTCTCAAAATGTGGAAAAATTGTTTATACAACTGGTTCATCAAAGGCCAGGTATGTGCTGTCCTGTGTGGGGACTGCATATAAACGACCCCTTGCTGCTTATCAGAAAGAGTAGCCTATGTGGCAGCATCAGATTTCCCCTAAATACATGTCAGAATGACCATATGATGGGCGTCCAACAGCCGATAGATAAAAGTCAATGTACTCTGAAGGCATCATTAAATAAAACTTTTCTTTGTAATATTTTTAAGCGTGGATTTATTTAATTTTCAGAACAACCCAGATTCTGACCAGCAAGATAACAATGAGGGTGGCGATGAAGGTTCAAAGTCAGACAAGACCGAGAAGAAGTCTGAAAGTGCGACCGACGCACAAGCAAGCTCATCAGCGGAGCAAACCAATTGAATTATCAACATATGACGTGACCAACATCTTGTGTTGAACATTAGAAACCAATCTTTGCTAAGCCTAGTAATGAATGTTTGCACATTAATATGTATAAAACGATTGAAATGTGCATGTATTTGGTGGATGGAATGCCAACTCAACTATGCAATTTTAAGTGAAGAAACGAAAACTTGGGGAGGGGGAACTTACTGCCCGCTAAAAGATTCTTAAAAGAAAATTACTTTTTATACTTTTTTGTACTGACGACTACTAGACATTTTGTTGAAGTGATATTTTTGTGTAGTGATTTGGTGTTTCATCCTCCTGTTCGAGATCAATTTTACTGTAGACACTTTGATTTTCCAGCGGTTTTACATCTTTGTTTTTCTGCCAAAAGCTTAAATGTGAACAGGTTCTAACAGCATATAAAATAAATTTGGCAAGACCCAAACATAGTTTGTCTTTATCTTTTACCTGTGCATGAGTTTTGTTTGCTCAGCTAATCTTTTGTTATAAGTAATTTAGATACGTTCAGGAAAATCTGAATATTGAAAATATTTGGAAATTTCAGTGGTATGTGATTGTAACACTGATTTATAGTCTCGAAATTAACAGGTGGCAAATGCCACACAAAATGCCCAATATGTTTTATGATATTCTGTAGATATATTATTTTCCAATGACGTATTACGAATTTGTATCATTTTGAGATGTTAGCTTTCGGATTCATAATTTAGCAAACAAACCTATATTTAAGTGAGTTCCTTAAAATAAAAAAATAAAAACTTTGTACCAATAAGATTTGTCTTAATGAACTACACATCTGTAATTCGTGTTAAGTATCGACCCAATTTTAAAATTAAATTGGGTGGGGGTTACTTGTGATTGTTCATGGGGACGAGTAACTTTGTAAGGCTACTAGTCCACCGGGTGAGTGAAATTAATTTTTAGCCCTGCTTTTTGCAAATAACCTTTATCCATTGTGTAGATGCTCTAAACACTGGGTTTGTTGAATTCCTCTTGTATTTTTGTCCGTTTGATTTGGATCTGGTGTGCAGCTGGTAAAATTAAATGGTAGATTTTGTTTTACAACATCACAAGAGCATATTGATTTATTAATCATCAGCTATTGAATGTGACCATCATGTCAAACATTTGGTTATTTAGTGTGAGCCAGCCTGCAATGTGTTTCGAACTACTGTCATCAGCTTGAAAGTCCAATATTCTACTGAGGTTCACTAAATTTAAATTAAATGGTCGTTTCATCACTTTCTTTAAATAGACAATCTCGTGGCAGTTCTTCAAAACTTGTTAGTTTATATTTAAAAAAAACATCCTCACACACACAATAAATTACTATCAGTGCAATTTACTAAAAGGAAAATCACAATTTAATTTGGGAAATTTTAAGTTAATCCTACAGAATTTCTGGCAGTCTTAAAATGTTTTTGATGTTCGATTCTACGACCATACTATCTAGGGAGAATGCTGTAGCAACAGCTATATCCCACCCACAGCAAAATAAGAGTAACTAGCATTTGTAAGTACACACTTGAAAAGTGATTACCATTGGCTTTCAGACGTCTTCCAAAGACTTATGTGATAATCCTTGTTACTAAGGTAATCAAAGGCTATGGTATGTACTGTCCTGTCTTATGTGGCAGCAGCAGGTTTCTTCTAAATAAATATGATTGATGTCCAATAGCTGATAAGATAAAAATCAATGTGCTCTAAGAGGCATCGTAAAAAAAAAAAAGAAACTAAAAGAAAATGGTTATTACGGATTGTTTAACAACACCCCAGCACATTGTTTATTCAATGGCTATTAGATGTTGAATATGTGGCATTTTTTACTCATCGTCTTTAGAGGAAACATTCCACTACCACATATTCTATCTTTCAGATTAGGGAGTGGGATGTAGCTCAAATGGTAGAGTCCGCCTGTGAACCAGTCGGTCGTCGGATCGATCCTTCTCAGTTGACCATTTGCAGTTTGGGTTATTTTCCATTCCAGCCAGTGGTCCACAACTGGTTCATCAAAGTCTGTGGTATGTGCTGTCCTGTCTATGGGAAGTAGCATATAAAAGACCCCTTGCTGCTTATTGGAAAAAGTAACCTATGTGGCAGCAGCGTGTTTCCTCTAAATGCATATGTCCGAATGACCATATGTATAACGTCCAAAAGCCAATGATAAGATAAAACTATGTGCTATTGGTGCGTCATTAAATAAAACAAACTTTACTTTCAGATTAGCAGCAAGGGATATTTTATATCAAAAAGGACAGCACATCTCTGTCTTTGATATGCCAGTTGTGAGGTACTGGTTGGAATAGGAAAAAGCTTAGTATCATGAAATTAAACAATGGTAACGGGTCTAAGCAAACATTCCATGCTTTATCAGATATTTGCAGAATTTTGATCACATGTAGCAATGGTTGGTTGCTGGAATTCAGGGGAATGTAAGATATTTTTTTATTATTTGGGGTGTCCAAAGTTATATAAATAAATGGTGGTACCAAGACCCCCTATCGTATCTGGTTATAAACAACCTCTGATGGAAAGATCTATTAATTTTTGGGAATAAACCTATTTTTAAATTACTGGGTTAAGAAAGAAGTGAATACAGTAAAGTCCACTCAATTGCATTCCTGATAATAGCATATTCCAGTTATTTGCATAATTTGTTGTACAGAATCATTTATATGCAAATATATACAAAGAATTTCTTTTAATTGCATATCCTTTCTTTGTAATATCTGGTTAATTGCATAAGAAAATGTAGAAATCTTAATTTTTTCTTCCTAAGTACCAAAAACAATGCCCGATCTTAACACTTATCAAATAATCACAAAATGACCATAAAGTAAACAGTGTAACTGTAACCATATATTTTTTTTGCGTGTGTTATAACATTCAGGTTACATGGTTGAAGAATTCCTTACTATATTGAATATTTCAGATTTTTATGATCACTGTTTGTTAAATGTACTTTGATTTTATACCAGATAATACAAAAATAGTAACATGATTTTAAATGGGCATTTCTGATATAGGAATAATCCTGTTAATTGCATAAAACATTTGGGTGAAATGCCTATGCAATTAAGAGGATTCTACTGTATGACCATGTTTGAAACGAAAACTGCGAGCTAAATCCAATATATTTTGTTTTATACAAATGTACTTAAAAAATCAAAAACACACAAATAAAAAAAATATTTATTTCAGCAGTTATTTCCAGTCCAGCTGGCTATACAAAACAATGTTAGAACAAAGAATATTATATTACAACACAGTGTAGAAAACAAATGTAAAAAAAATGTTAAAAACCTGAAAATTGACCATGTTCTATATGATATGTGGACGGAATGATTTAAGAATTAATTGCCTGGCTGGTCCCATATTTTTATCAATAATTTATAAATATCAAAATGCAAAACCTCTATTTGATTAAAACTGATTAATATAGGTTTTTATATAAAACAAGAAATGGATGTCAAACGTAAAATGAAGCAGCTTTTGTAGGGATTTTTGGTGTTTTTCTAAACCTGGGCTGTGTTTAGGACAAAATTGTTAGCTACACTGGTTTTTATGCTTGATGTTAAACCTAATGAGAAAATTTTGAACCAGTGGAATTGCTATGTAGTGCCTATAAAAGCTAGTCTGTCCTCTGGAGTCAAGTTGTCAAATATTATTGATGATTAAAATGAGCAAAGATAATAATGCAGTTTTTTCCAAAATGAAATACTGCATGGACAAAGAAATAACTAAAGTTTTACAGCAAAATAAAATCTTTTATACAACTTGCTTAGCAGTAAAATTTGCTCATTATAAACCATAACACATAATTAAACACACTGCATTCACACAAATTTCGTAGTTAAAATGAATTGTTATAGATATTTTCTTGAAAATATATAGTAAATGAATAGCCAAAAAGCATGGCTATATAGTCGTGAAATTAATATTTATATAAAAAAATGAAGATCATACTGATACTGTAACATCAGGGGCGTTGGAACGAAATTCATATTGTGTCCAAACTTCTAAATTGGTTGAAATATAAAGCATAAATAGTTTTGATGCAATTATTGAAAGTTCTAGTTATAAAAAAATCTAGAAAAATATAATTTGCGCATGCAATTTGTCACAAGAAAATCAATGCAGGCGGACGACCCGAAACACAAAATTAATTTATGAGGGCCTTATTTAAAATGTATTTCAACGCTAAAACTGAATCAAATGTCTTCAGTGGTCTCTTCAAGTAATATGAAAATAAACTACACCCGACAATTATCTTGAACTACGATAATACGAATATCACAGTAATGGTAAACATTTTTATCACAGACATGCACATAAGAAAAACAGAATATATTTACAAACATTCATTTTTAAAATCAATGACCCTTATTATAGTCTTTTATAAGAAACAATTTTAAGAAAAAGTACAAAAACAGCATCTTCTTTTTCATTTTGAGACTCTCAGATGTGCCATACGCAAGAACAGCACTTTACAGGCTCGTAACAAAGCCCAGCTCTGTTTTGTAAGTCAAGGACAGATTTGTTCCAAAATCTGTTGATAATCCAGAAAGGCAAGACGATGGCAAAAAAGCCTGTAAGACAAAATGATTCTTTCTTGAATATTTCAACATGTTCTAGTGTTTTCTTGTGAACAATTCAAACTAAATTATAAAACCTAACCAAGCTGTGAATGAGAATTACACATCAGACTGAGTCACCAAAGACTAAATTAATTTATTTTAGTTAACGACTGTTACAGTAACTGTTCAACATAAATTCAATTACAGTTAAATCTTGTTGGCTCAAGAAGAGTTCCATTTCTTACTTTTGTACATGACAGTACAAAGATGTTTCTTTAAATTTATATACATTTTTAACTACAAGTAGTACATTGTAAATACATTAATCCATTTTATATGGAATACTGTAAACTTCATTTAAAAAAATAAAGATGCCATTTTCAACATATCACTATCAGATCTGTTTTTGTCAACAGAAACAGTTTCGTTTTGGCAGTTGTTCTGTTTTAACCTAAAATAATTTAATAGAGATGTTTTGTGGTATGTTTAATCTGTATTTTTTGTATAAGAAAACTTAAAAGAGATCAGGATATCATGAATAATCTCTAGGTGAAACTAAATCAGTAAGATCACTTACCCATCGAAAGTCCTGATAAGATGGCCAAACCATACGAAAGATAATAAAGAGCTTCTGTTGTTGCACTCTGTAATATAAAGATACACATTATGAAGTGTAATAATACTGTAATATAAAGATACACATTATGAAGTGTAATAATACTGTAATATAAAGATGCACATTATGAAGTGTAATAAAACTAATGAAGACACATTATGAAGTGTAATAATACTGTAATATAAAGATACACATCATGAAGTGTAATAATACTGTAATATAAAGATACACATTAGGAAGTGTAATAATACTGTAATATAAAGATACACATTATAAAATGTAATAATACTGTAATATAAAGATACACATTATAAAATGTAATAATACTGTAATATAAAGATACACATTATGAAGTGTAATAATACTGTAATAAAGATACATATTATGAAGTGTAATAATACTGTAATATGAAGATACACATTATGAAGTGTAATGATACTGTAATATAAAGATACACATTATGAAGTGTAATGATACTGTAATATAAAGATACACATTATGAAGTGTAATGATACTGTAATATAAAGATACACATTATGAAGTGTAATGATACTGTAATATAA
>JAULBS010152695.1:0-12044 GCA_032355785.1 Symmetromphalus regularis
GTGTTCCGTGCTAATAATAGTCTGACTTTATTTATCCAAACGAGTATGTCGAGCACTTTTCATTGCAGTTTTGTCGTCTCCCATTTTTTTTTTTTTTGAAATTGCTTTAGCCATCGGGCTAGTGGAAAGTGATTATTTGGTCGCCCGACCGCAATAACCACTAGTCACAGGTGTCGGGCTACCGTATTCTAGAAGCCCTGTGTAAATCATGAAATTAATGCGTTCAACTAATTAATGCGAAAAATGTGATGAATATTTAGACGCGGTAATTAATTGACACATTTTATTTTCTGTAAAAGATAATAGACATGCAGAATTTTTAAAAGTAAAATAATTTATGATGAATATTAAAAAATAAATCGACCCAAATTATGTAATAAATCTTTAACTCGCGTAACTGTCGGAGAATTTGAGCAAAAATAAATAAACGTTTGGTTTTTCTCAATTTGAAAAACTGAAGTAAGTACTAATATACAGACTGGTGATCATCTGTGCTCCAGACTAATTTGGTGTAACACTTACAGATATCATTGTAGTCAATTATCGACCTTTTTTTGTTTGTTTCGAAAGTGATGCTGGAAAATCTGTTTAATTAATAAACTGCGCTATTTGAAGATGAGTAATAATGTTTTTGGAGAAAATCAGGAATTCTGTTTCAGATAGATTTTTCCACAATTCAGTCCATGTTTTCGTTATCACAGAAAATCAGTGCCTCTAAAACATTGCCACTATGAAAAATACTGTACTATATTCTGTTTACGCTATTTATAGTATAGCCTGCTTTCGACATGAAAGATGAAACTAGGTAGTTTTTACTTGATGTGGACTTCAATTTTTTTTTTTTTCAGAAGCATTAATAAGAATATGCATTTTTGTGCACTTCTCCACGGGTGCAGTAATTTCATGAAGCATTAATTTCATGATTTACAGTACATTCTCATTGATCATTTGCCTGTCACATGCAGAAATCTAGTTCTGCATTATTAGCACATTATTGAATAATTATTGTGTGCATGTATGCACAAGCCTTGGAATTTTGACCATTTTCGCACAGCCTTTAATTGCCATCTCATAATCATTCTGCTATTTTACACTTCATGAAAGTGGAGTCATGTGAAACCCTGTTAATTTTGTTTCCTGTTATTATGTTGAATTAACTACCAGTGTTTATTTTTATTACAGATGTTATATGGGTTATCATAACCGTAGACGAAGCTGGTCTTCTTGGTGTCACACAACAATTGTCGAGAATTGGTAATGAATTTGTAAATAGAATACCACCACAGACTGTATTAAATCCATTTGCTTCCCCGGAAAAACTACCCCTTGCCTCTCAGGGTTCCCCGTCACCGAGCAGCTCCATTATAGTGAATCCAGGTAGTCCCGTAAATGACTTGAGCCCTGCAGTAGAGGGTGCTACATCTGCAAAGTGGTTGTTTCAGGTGAGGTATACTAAGCTTCATTTGGTAAGGGCAAAGTAAAGTAGTAGCGATGTACAATGTATATCATGTGAACAGATTGCAAACTGTGGGTTGCACCATGGACTTGCATCTCATTGTGACACATCTAACACACAGTGCAATGCTTTTGTGCTTGATGGTTCACAAGTGATGCCAAGTTACCATGTATGTGTTCTTCACTTAAAAGTAATAAACTAAATTGGTCAAACTGCATACTGAACATGTGGTCCTTAGTCATTGTTGTATTATGTATACACATTCACACATCCTGGTACTCTTTATGACAACAGTAGCTTGATATATTTAGATTAAACATGTTGGTCAAGTATTGCTAACCTCATCTGACTAGTTGATCAATCCTATGATCGCATAAAACCAAGTGTAGTAGATGGATACTCCAGTTCCCATTTCATTTTGTTCTTTTTTTATGCAGTTGTATGTTTTGCTCTTCAAAGAGATTTATTCTATTCATTTTCCTGGAAGGTTAGATAATATGTAAAAACTATGTGTGGTCTAATGTCCAAATACGTGTTAAACAGTGAAAGTTGTGGTTGCAAACATGTTTGACATTAGGACTGTCATTATGAGGAAGGGAAGTAACTCCCTCTGTACATGGTGTTTAAAGTATTTATTTCTCCTAAATTAGCTGAAGTCCTGTAAACAGATAGGTTATCTTGTTGTATTCAGGCTGTATGTTTTACGAAAAGCTGTTGTTTGCATCCTCGATAACGTGTAAAATTAATTTTACTTAGGTGTAAAGACTTCCTTCTTGCTAAAAAATATTTTTGAAGAATTGTCCACTTGCAAAAAATGTATTCATAATGTAAACACATGCATATTCTTATGCAGCAGTTAGCATAATACAGGGCTTCTAAAATATGGTAGCCCAGTGTCTGTGGCTACCAAATAATTATTTTCTCCTTGCCTGATGGCTGGTGGATATAAAAAAATATATAAAGATGAAGAGAAGGAAGATTTTTCCTTTTGTTCTTCTTTATTTTTTTTACAGTAATTAAAAACACCTGCCTAGCCCAAAAATCATAATCTGGTGGGCTGATTGTGGTCTATCTGCATGTATAACTTTCAAAACATAAAGCCTAATGTATTTTTATAAGTATTGGTGTGGGTGGGAAATTGACGGGATGAGGACTAAGAACATATAATTTAACAACATCGGCTAATAACAAATTGCCTTCCTGTTGCATGTTCATGAATGTAGTTTATTTTGATAATTATGGATTTTTCTTAACTTACTGTCTCTATTTTGGCCTTCCATATAGTATATAAAAATTATATTTATGTAATAGTTGGATGATTTTTTTACATGCTTATAAAATGAATACATTTTTTTTTCTTTTAGAGTTCTCTTCAGTCACCCTCTCAACAGATAGATCATTCACAGGACACTGAAATGTCCTAGCAGAGCGGAAGCTGCCGCGTGTGTGCGCAGTTTGCTTGTCCAGCGAGCGAATGGTGTGTGGCTGTATGAGATGGATCTATGTCTGCTGCTGCTGCCACTGTCAAGACGTCCTTAATCATTTCACCAAATACATGTCCACATTTGTATGCTATACCAGATTACTTATAAATAGTTATTTTACATAATGCAAATGCCTGATAGTTTCCTATACTAGACTGCATGTATTTAGTTATTTTACAAAATACAGTTGTCCTGTTGTAACTTATACTAAATGTATCTTTGTCTTAACATGTCACTAAAACATATTGTCGAGATGTATCTACAGGGGTAGAAATTAAGAAATAATTTTCACTCGCCTTAAAAAGTTAAATCAACCCATAAAAAAATCACTAGTACCTCCATTTTAATTTTAAGATTGGAAAAATATCTACTGACCCAGGGGACTAGTGTCAGTCAAGATTTACTCACCCCAGCGATTTTTAGTAGCCTTGAGCGACTGGGCGAGCCTTAGTTTCTATCCGTGATCTCTGTACCAGATAACATACATTTAGTCTTTCCTTCACAACAGCAGATTAGTTGTATCTTAGTTTCTTTATTATATATCTTTAGTCTTAAGTTATTTTACCAATGTTTGTTTATATAGTATAAAATAGGGTCAAAGTTTTATCATATGATAAATTATATATGTAATCCTTAATGTGTTAACAGTTGTATCCTGCATGATAAATTACACATGTAATCCTCAATATTTTACAGTTGTATTCTGCAGTAGGCGGTATTTAGTCAAATTGTATTGTTATTACATCTTAAGCAAAAAAACACATCGTTTTTAGTCATTTCACAGTATATGATAACAAACATACTTACAAATTCCCAGTTTTGGTAAGAATATAAAACAAATTCCACCTAAATATTTGATATGTTATCGATACTAGTTTTAAGTAATATCCCATATTATAATTATTGATCATGAAGATATATTTCATTTCTAAACTATCACCTCAAATATATGGATACCACTAAATACACAGATTGCTTTTGAAAACTGGAAAAACTGTATTTGCTGAAATTATTAGGGATACTGATGTGTGTTACATGCAGTCTAGATGAGTCTGTTGATGTCACAGTGTGCACTGAAAGTCTTGGTATGTCTTTGCCCTGTTTCAAACTAAAACTGAACGTAGTACCAGCCACCTTGGCACGAACCTGTAAAGTCTGAGTCAGCCTCAAGAACTTTATTATACTTGCTTAGTTAGTATGTCATATCAACCCCTGAAATTGACCACGGCAGTGTCATGGAGAGTCCGCAGAGTTTTTCATTCTCCGCGGCACTTTTTTTTGCATGGATTAATGTGGGGTTTTTTCAAGGTGTATTTTTTTCTTATGAAAAATAAAGTATACTTTGCACTAAAATTTCTCCATAGCATTTATGGTGCCATGGACATTTTCTTAATTACAGGGTTTAGATATTCTGTTATTGCATTCAGTAAATGAAAAGAAAATGGCAGTTTCAATTTTTTTTTGTCTTAAAATTGTAATAAGGTAGTTGGGGAGAAACCATTTTATATTATGTTGCTTTTAAATATTTAAAATATTTCTTATTTAATTGCCATCTTGGTAGCTTACAACAGTAGTATATAATGTCATGTACTTGTTATATTTGCATTTATTCTTGCCATGAATATTAATTTATGAATTTTTTCTTATTCTTCATATTATTTTGTAGAATGTTTCAAACTTGGTAACAGTTAAAAATGTAAAATACCGGTAAAAATCTAAAAACACTAGCTATTGTTTTGCATTTAAAAGTCCACCTGAGTCCTTTTAAAAATACATTGTTAGCATTACTACTATGTCTTGGTTAGTAAACAAATACAAATGGTTCCACTCAATTGCATAGCACATTTGTTTATCATATTCTGTTTGTGTAGTAATGCATGCAAAAACAAGTCTTGGTTTATTTCAGTTGTAAGCATAGGAAAGGCATTCTTCGAGGTGATAATTATAGTCAAGGTAGTTGACCTTTAGTTCGTGAGTTATTACTCTAAGCTTGATTTCAGTGATGTCCCACAGAAACTTGGTTGAACTAGATAGATTGTGGGTTTGTATTGAAACAAGATTGTGGCTCTGGTTTGTCTTTAATGAACCATAGTCACAGAATGATTGATATCGTGCTAAACCTAACCAGGCATTGGCATTGGATAGACCCAAGCTAGACTAGTTGAAGTAAGTCATTGTTTAACAGTGCCTTAGTGTGTGGTTTAATTTGTAACGGTTAAACGTGAAATATGCATTGTATTAAATGTGGTATTTGTTGAGCATTGTCTTCAGAAAACCCCCACAAAAAAACATTTAACAACATCCCAGTACATTGTTTAATAAGTAGCTGTTATGTATCAAACATACATTGTATTAAATGTACTATTTGTAATGCGTGAGTGGCTAAACAATATGGTATGTGTGACATGTGGTTTACAGACGTGAGCTAGTGAATGTGTGTTTAATGAAACCCCAGTACATTGTTCTAATCGGCAGCTATTAGGTGTTCACATACATGTGTGCTATTTGTTAGATATTTTACACAGAAAAACACGCATCTTCTTAGCTACTCTTTTGATGGTGTTTGCTTGCACATCTTAAGGCTTTATGTATACCACTTGTCCAGCATTGGATGGAACAGCAAAAAACCCAATGTGACCATTGAGGTGATCCATCCTATGATGGATTAGGTGTGGATTCAGATGGCACACACTCACCTCCAAACATCGGCATCAATCCGGCTTTAAAAGTGAGAGGGACAAAATACTGCATGCCTCAATGTATAACAAAGTTTGAAAGTTCTTTCTTTCGTCGAATTACGTCAACAATGACTTCCATTTACAAAATTGATAAAAAGGCTTACTACTTGCTATTTTAAATAAATAAAGTAATTATATTTTAATTTATTTTTTAAATTTATTTATTTTATTATATTTTGTGTTGTTATTGCTGTTGTTGCTAAACGAAAAAAAGTTGGGGTGGGGAATTTGTATAGATTGTCCCGCAGCTTTGAAATATGAGGGGGATGCATCTCCCAATCCTCCACTGATCAACACCCATGCCTCCAAATCTTGTTAAAAAAAAATATAATTACAATACATGTATATTAAAAATGTCTTGAGGAATGCTTCCCCAGGATTCCCTTTGCTTATCCTTTCTTTCATGTAATCTCAGATCTGTACCTGGTGCTCCCTTACATAGCATGATTGCTGACCCATGCACAGTTACACAGAACAAAACATATAGAGCAAAATTTTCTCTGACATTTGTTTTAACTGAATTTAAGTAATCCTTACTTGACAGTTTTATTTAGTTCCAAGTTTCAAACATTTCCCTTGATCTCTGTTGACAAATGGAAAAGACCTCGGTCACTAGCTATAGGTGTTGTGCATCTAGTCAATTTAGGTATCTTGGTAATACTGAACAATCATGATGAAATCACAAACCTGTTTTGAATATTAATAATCATATGGGTGAGATTTGTGGGAGTGCGTTAGGTTGGTGACAAACCATAATTCTGGTGAGTGGTTAAGTGTTTCACATTTGCATGCAGTAATGTTCAGAGGGTCAATTATTGTAGCTCCCCATCACTTGTGAATTCAGCTTGAGTGGAATATGATACTCTAAAATGTTTTCATATTCACTTGAATATATGTAGATTCTTTGTCGTGTCACTACTAGCAATATCTGGGAAAGTGACGTGTGTGATCACTCGTTTTGATGGCATCTTTATTGCACGAATCAACATAACAAATCTGTGGCTTACACTCTGTATCAACTTTCATTTTCATCTTTATTAGTTACTGCCCTTGATTTTATCTTGTTCTTTCTTTTTTGGCATAAACTTACTAGCAAATTCTTTTTTTTTACAAATTGCATATTCAGTTAAGTGGGATTAACTATTTCTTACATTCTCATCATGTTTTTGTTATTTTTCTTTCAATAGTGTGTAATGCACAGATTAATTATTTTAAATTTTTTGTATTAGAATGACTGATCATGGTTTGATTAAAGATGATTGTATGTTTTGCAAACTTGAAGGGATTTTATTTAGTTACTATTTCTGTTATTGCTATGTGTCAGATACAAGTGTCTCAAACAGAACAAACAGTTTACATCTAATGGAGAAATATGAAACCATTTATTTGTGACAGAAAATGGCATAAAATGAGATTGATCTTAAGTGCATTGATTACTATGAAATTTACAATGGAGTGGGGTTGTTTTTGTTTGTTGGGGTAAAGATTGTGACATGTAATTAACGAAGCATTAATGTGATACTCGGTGCAATCCACTTGCTGAACACGAAAGATGTAAATACAACAAAACTCAGTGTATAGTATTCATTTATGTGTGAATTCATCGTAGGTTTGTTTGCAGTGCTGTATGCATATGACATTGCGATAGATAACCAGTCGTATTTGTAGATTGCAAAAGTGGTGATTTGAAGATTTATTTGTGTTAGCTGATTTGTAGCTTCTAGCTTAGTTGTAACCAAGACATATTTTTTGTTAGTGATAACTGAGAGTTTCTCTGTGAGCTTATTTAGTTGGTTTAATAGTAACCTTTGTTTTATTTGTTGTGTTTATTAATTAGTCTTCACTGAGATGAGAATCTACTTGGCATCATTACTGCCCAGGGCCATAGCTAACAAATAACCAAGAGGTCAGGTACCTCCAATCAGACATTTCCTAAATAATAAGCAGGATTTTGTACTCCAGGGTTTTCAAAACCTCAGTAAAAGTCTTAAAAATTGCATGCAATTTTTTTTTCATATTATTTTCCAGATTTAAAACATTTTATAAGCGCTGGAACCATATATGATAAAATATTGTTTTCAGGCATGAAAATTAAAAAAATAATTTCATATTAATCCAAAGAAAGCACTTTGTTTTGCTTGCTACCTTTTAAATTCATATGTGACCCAACCTCACAGAAAAAAACACCAACAACAATTTGGCTGTGGCCGTGTGCCTTAATTTGGAAAGAATGGTTTGTATTGTGAAACATTTGACAAATGCAAAGTATGGTGTTGTAGAAATTGGTCTGGTTAGGGGAGAATGCTGAGTAGATGAGAAATTTGACAGATGAAGATTTTTTTTTTTTTTGAGTAGTTTTCCTGTTTATTGGTTGTTACTTATTTACGATTATGATTTGTTTTTTTCTTTTGACCCTTCATTTTGCTTAAAGTTAGTTTTTAAAAGTGAATTGTATTTTTTTTTATTGGTATATGGTAAATATAATTATGATAATTATGAATAACAGCAGCTCATATGTACAAACTTGACATTGCTATTTATTCACTAAAGTGTTGGTGAACATAAAAATTGGTTTGTGTTGTTAGTTTACTCATTACTATTAAAGTCATTTGATGCACCTGTTCTCTCTTTCCAAATGCATTACCTTATTTTGTCCACGTATATAAATAACAGTGTTAGGTAATTCACTTTTTTCTTTCAATTTTGGTATAATTAATATTTTCTAATGGGGTAACCTGGTAAAAATTCTAGTTTTTACATGTTAGAAAACGACATTTATTGTACTGAAAGGTATTTTTTCTTCTTTTTCTAACAATGTACAAATAATGATTTCTAAGCAATTAATAACCATAATTCAGTAAAATTTTACACAAAATGTACAAATCAAATAATTTATAAGCAGTTGATAAATGTCGGTTACCAGGTTCTTGTACTCTATATACATGACAATTGTTTTGTTGCAGATATTTCCAATACGACACTCTTCATGAAAGCATTTTTTTTTTTTTTTTTAATGAATGCTGGGTGTGTTATTCGGTATAACTGCACAAAAAGTTCAAATTTCACGTCTTCATGTTTAATGTATAAGTCTTCAAGATGTTAAAACAGACTTCGCTAGTCATGATAGATGCCACTAGTGGGACATGATATGTTTATCCTTTGCAAACACTTTTGCAACCATTTTCAAAGTGTCTTCACTTGTCCAAAAAAATGTCGTCTGAATTAATTAAATTAATGAATAATAATCAGTGGCGGATCTAGGATGTGCAGTGGCCTAGCACCATTCAAATTAGCGATTTAACAAAAATTATATTAATATTTTATTATTATTTTTTTTTTTAAACGTTAAAAAATCCTAGAATTCTTTATGTGCCCCACAAAATTGGATTTTCTGGATCTGCCATTGATAATTGTTCATTAAGAGAAACTTGTCTTTTCAAAATGACCTTTTGACAAGTTAAACAGTGTGGTGCCTATAAACAGAACATTCTTTTGTTTATGTTTTATTTCCTTCATTTATAATATAATTATTATTAAAATAATAAAATGCAGTGTTGTTTTTGGACATTGTAACAGTCGGCTGCAATAATTCAGGTGACAGTTTGACCGTCCATAGTCTTAAATTCTTGGACTTTCACAACTGACATTAAATGTATTAGATTGGTACATGCTAGCCGACAGTTTATAAAACAAGTGCTTATCCTATTATGTAATTCGTAGGTCGTTATTTGTTTACGGCCACTTGTTTTGAAGATTGTGTGTTGGAGATAAAATAATTGAAACAACCTTGATAATATATATATTGAAAATCCCCATGAACAGAGTGAGTGGAATAAAAAAAAAATCAAATTAGAAACCACATGTACAACATTGTCTGTTATTTGTTTAATACAGAGTAAAACTTATCCTCCTTTGTTATGTTTATATTCTTATAATATGCCAGTTATAACTATTAATATCGAGAACCAGCAGATCATAAGCTTCTATTAATACCTGACCCTAAACCATTTGTTGGCGTCATGGTGAAGATATTAGTGAACATAAAGATGTTTGTAAGACGTCTTCGAAAACGTAACGTTTTTTGGGGTACCTTCCAATATTGGTGAAATATGGGTAGTAGAATCCAATTTTGTTTGACTGTTACTAGTTGAATTCATGTTTAGGACATCTTAGGGCTTGCTAGAAACATTGTGTAGTAGAGTTATGGGATGGAGTTGCATGTGGATCCTATATGACCCACGGGCTGCCTTAAATATATGGATTGTGGCTGCCATCTTGATTTTTTTCTGCCACCTGGGGTCCATTTTGTTTTTAAAATATCTTTTTATTAAATTTGTTCATTCTTAAGTGCAAATTTGGTGATAGATGAAGTAATTTGGACATACTTTTGCAAGGTGAAATGTTTAATCAGAAAAATTTGAGGGTCAAAAACAAAAAATTCAGCTTGGTATCCTATTTTTTAATAACCAGCACCCCCAAAATAGGTTAATAGGATTGGATACCAATTTTTACTCAAAAAAGCACCAACCGGTCACATTTTCAGAGATATCATATGCTCTAGTCTAATAGCCGATGATAAGATAAAAATCGATGTGCTCTTGAGGAGTCGTTAAATAAAACAAAACTACCGATATTATCACAGAAACTTTAATGGTTGCAGATGCACGTGTTCTGCTTTATACTTTATCGTCAAAATTGATTAAAATGAAATTAAAACAAATAATTGTATGCCATCCATTTTATTAAAAATAGTGTAGTCTGAAAAAGATTGAGATGCATTGTCGGCAGTTTATTTTTAACTAATTTAATGTCATGATCCTATTGCTGTTGAATTATATTACGAGTGCTGGCCTCCAACAAACTTCCTCGTAACAAATGACTTAGGGCTGTACCAGTTAAATTTATACTGTGGGGAGGGTGGGGGCAGAAAGCCTTTAATTTTTTAGGGTACCACCTATACAAACAAAAATGTGACCCCCACCTACTTTTATAAAATATGCTCATGACCCTCTACCAATGTTAATATACCAAAATGACCCCGCCTTCCCACCGCTTTATTTATTGCCGGTGGTCACAGACCCAGTACCAAGGTAATTATAATTTCTGTCACCACCAACCCACCAGCCACATAAATTGACCGTGTTTTTACCAAGGAACAACATAAAAAGAAAATACATGTGCGTTCTATCACCCCCCCCCCCCTCCAGTGTAATCGATTCTTTTGTGTCTAGCAATATTTGTTCCGCTCGAGCATTTGGCTTATAAATATTGTATTTTTGGAGACTATCAGAGCATGCCGATTTTAAACTGCCTTATATGATGTAGTACAAGATTCTTGCGGATCTTGAAAATCTATGAAACAATTTTTTTTAAATTCATGTTTTTGAATTTCGGATTTGTTAATAAGTCTGTAAAAAAATCTTTAATTTCTCTCATCTATTCCAAAAAGAAAAAGAAAAGCACCCCAATTCTATGCCTCCCTTTAAAGGCATAGTTCCACGGAATTTAAAGGACGTTCTGCTCTAAATATTGATTACGAATGAAACTTACATGCATTTGTTATACTAGATTTTTTTCACATTTAAAAATTTCATTATTAAAAATTATTTAAAAATTAAATTTTTGGAATTAATTAGGTCAAGGGTCCGTGGGAGTATGCGTTTAATCTTCTGACTACTGTTTTGATAAATTTTGTACTCAGCAATTTCCATCAAAAAATCTATGGATGACTGGCTGTTTTGAAAAAAAACATGTCTTTGAAAATTGCCAAAACCTACCTTGAAAGTCTATTTTTTGTTAAGAAAATGTGCAAGAACTCTATATAGTATACTTAAGCAGTTCTTTATATTTGAAGCTTTGAGGGAAATTATAAATTACTTTTCTCTGAATCTAGGCAAGCGATTAAGGCTCTGTATGGAAAACTGTTCTTTGTTGAAACATTACAAAATTTAGGATCCCAAACGCATCATCATACTTTGGTAAAAGAAGGATCTATGAAGTATTGGGGATAAAGCAGTCTTGTTTTCAGACCCCTATTTGAAGAATACATATGAGTCATCCAAATGCTCCCGAGATTGATAAGTTCTTAAAGTACCGGTATACGTGTAGTGTAACGAAACTGCTTTTCGAGTGTGATAGTTCACAAATGATTCCCAGTTTTTATGAATGTGTCTCACTTATGGTGATTCACTAAACTGGTCAAATTGCCAACTGGCAATTATTATTATTAAATTTTAAATAGTATGCAAGAATTCACTTAATGCACTTTTCTTATACGACCCAATACAGGCGTGGATGCAGGATTTCTGAAGGGTGGGGGGGGGGGGACCAAATGTGAAAAAGGGAGAGTCCAAAAGTGATGAGTGA
>JAULBS010152706.1:0-12044 GCA_032355785.1 Symmetromphalus regularis
TTTAGTTATATTTAGTGAATGTTTACTTAGCTTGCTTTAGTTATATTTAGTGAATGTTTACTTAACTTGATTTAGTTATATTTAGTCAATGTTTACTTAGCTTGCTTTAGTTATATTTAGTGAATGTTTACTTAACTTGCTTTAGTTATATTTAGTCAATGTTTACTTAGCTTGCTTTAGTTATATTTAGTTAATGTTTACTTAGCTTGCTTTAGTTATGTTCAGTCAATGTTTACTTAGCTTGCTTTAGTTAGACCACTTTTAACTCACCATTGCTGTACTCACCAGTTTTCTTAACAATTACAGCTGTTTGAAAGTCTGCAAACTCATCATCATCTGCTGACAGACTAGAGGCCTGGACTAGAGAGGGGGCCGGTGGGGTCGTAGGCATGGCTGGAAGAAGACTAGATATACTTGATGGCTGGGGTGACTGACTTGGAGGAACAGGAAAACCTGGCACACTTGGTTGAGGTGAGATTTCACTAATGTGGTGACCAGAAGCTGGTAGAATCATGCAGTCTATTGCAGAAGGTGCAGTAATGTTAGAACTTGGTTGTAGAGTTGAGTCTGGTTTGGGAATGTTGTGGAGGACTGATGAAGTAGATCCAGCAATGCTAGAAGCTGGATGTGGCTTGGGTATATTCTGGAGGACAGGAGCAGATATAGCATCAGCAGGTACCATCCCAGATGCTGATTTATCAGGAAGTACAGAACCTACAGAGAGAAAAAAAACAAGTTTTGTCTTAAAGTGTGGAAATAAATGCATTTCTTAGAGAGTTAAAATAATCACCAAAAGGAATTTATGTGTATGAATCATTTCCAGTTTGACTTGTTCTAACAAAGTGATACGATTGTTTCTCATCATATTAATATAATAATAGTTAAAGACTTCTAAGCTCTACATGCCAGCAGACATGCAATATACTGTTAGAACAATGAGATACTAACCAGAATTAGCATGTACAGCTGGGAGATGAGTCTGGATTTCTGGAACTTGTCCAGAGACTGGCATCACATGGCTGGCAGTGGGAGGTGGCTGGTTTGGAACCTGATTAACTAAACCAGCAGTGGAAAGTGTGGGTTCCAGACCTGGACCAGGAGCCGGAGGTGAACCAGAAGGTACACCAAATGCTAGAGCTGAACCAAGAGCTAGAGCTGAACCAGGAGCTGGAGCTGACCCAGGAGCTGGAGCTGACCCAGGAGCTGGAGCTGAATAAGGAGCTGGAGCTGATCCAGGAGATGAAGCTGACCCAAGAGCTGAAACAGGAGCTGAACCAGGAGCTGGAGCTGAATAAGGGGTTGGAGCTGATCCAGGAGATGAAGCTGACCCAAGAGCTGAAACAGGAGCTGAAGCTGACCAAAGAGCTGGACCAGGAGCTGGAGCTGACCCAGGAGGTGGAGTTGTAGCTGAACCAGGTGGAGCCACTGAGGCCTGACCCAGGAAAGGAACTGGAGGCTGAGGACATCTGGTGAGTATTTCTAATGAAGCAACACTGTAGTTGTTCTACAAATATTCAATTAGAAGCAAGGAAAGAAAAGCATATCAAATTAATAAATTACATTCATTAAGTTTTATAAATAGTAACTTTTTCTACAATACAAGAAATCTTGAATATAGTAAGAAAATATTTTTTTAAAGAGATTGGAAGCAAAAAATTGCTTTCTAAACTGAATATCAGAAAGCATATTGGGGCTTTTGAGCGGAATATACCATCTGCCGCCAGTCAATTTGATTCTTCTTAATATTTTATGAATTAACAAGATTATTCTTTCAAAGCAAGAACTTATGTTTTCCATAAAAAAAATTGGTTCTTTTTACATGTCTTGAGTGTTCATAACTAAATGAATGTTTCCCCTATATTTCTGTCTCCAAAACATTAATTCCAGTTTAGCTTTCTGTTTTGTCCATAATCTGCTGAATACTACAATAAGATAGTTAATTGTAATATTGTAACATAACTATAAAGAATTATTTTCTCAACATTTTCTTAAAGTAAGCTTCTATGTACAACAAGCAACATAAATATATGGTTGTTTAACCTACTGGACACTGCAGGTGACATTTCTCGACACGCTGTTATAACCAAAGTTAACCTTAAAAAACAAAATGTGGTTTGATACTTTATTTTCCGAGCACATTGGAGTTATCTCCCCTAAAAGAATTTCCCATTAAAAAAACGACAAAACTGCTGATTTACTTCTTGGAAGTTCATAGAGTTTTCTTGGCAATTATAGTTTGAAAAAAGTTTTCTCTGCAAAATTTATACGACTGGCAACAATGGCGTAATGTTGTGCTCACATTGAGGACATAACAGCTACTTCTGATTGATATTTTGATTGTTTATTTGATTATTTTTCCACTAATAAAAATTGTGATATGGAAGTAATTTAATTAATTTTCATTTTGTACACAAACTTTGGCCAATATGACATGGTAGGTGAAGATACTGGTAAAGATAGCCAACCCCTAATTATAATGGTGTGCATATATAGCGGTCTCTGTTGATTTTTTTACCCAAAAATGTGGCAACAAATATTGCAGAAACCACAATTACAATAAACAAAAATTACAATAACAATAATGTTTAGTCCATACACATCAGTTATTTTAGGTTTTTATTGGGTTTTCCATTCATAATGTGTGCAAGAAAGCAATTTACAAATACCCACTCAACCTGACGTTTGTCAAAATTAATTTAGTATTCTAAAAGTTAATGAGCTCCAGCACAAAAATAAATATTGGCTATTGCGGGTCAAATGATAATTTATATGTCTCATTCATACAGTGGAACGCAAGCAACACACAAAATGGCACATTCTAGAGTGTTACGGCAAAACCTAGAAAATCATATTTATTAAATTTTGAAAAATTATTGAATTAGAGAATCCAACAGTTACTTGTTATTCGACAATCTGGGTATATTTTGTTAACTTTGAATGCTTTACAAGGTGAGGCCAAACCAAGTAAATCCAAAAATGGCACTAATAATGCTGAGCTAAATGTGACTTGCTAGATTTTGATTTAACACTCAAACATTTTTTCACATGCAGGCAGGACACACTACTAACCTGTGTCAAGGCTATGAGAGCAAGTATTGCTATCAACTCAGTCCGAGTCACATGGCCTGGATTCTCTCTGTTAGCAAGCTGCCAAATGTTACCAAGGATCTCTCGAGGCAATCCACTCAGTAGGAGTATTGGGTACAACTTGTCTGTTTCAATGATCCCATTTCTGAAATGTCAAGTGTTATAATATAGCAAAGGAACGAAACTGTTTGTTTAAAGACAGCCCTGCATATTGTTTAGTCAGTGGCTATATGGTGTTAAATATAAAGAATTTACAAACACAAAGGCTACAGAAGAAATTCACTTCCACCACCTAAGCCAAAATGTTAATGATGGTTTTGAATTTTAAAAAATATTTAATGTCAAGTCTGAATGTTAATAACATCTTCAAAAGCATTTTAGATCATTTTCATATTTTCATTTTATACATAGTTATACAATTTCATTTTATTTATCCTGAATGCTGATCTCATGCCCACATTCATCCTCATTATTAGCATGGTTATCTTCATTCTATTTGAAATTATATAAATGTGAAAAGATTAGCTTGATGAAAGATGATGTGAAAGATGATGAAGCCATATATACAAATCTCAAGGTATTGTACAGGCCTGTACAAATTCAAAATCTGCATAACCAGAAAACAGGTAACGCCAAAAAACTTTGCATAACCAATTTTGATTTGCATAACCGTTTTAAATAAAATGGAAAAACAACTTTAAAATTAGTATTAATAAATAAAACCATTGTCACTTTGAAGTAAAAAGGAACTGTAATCAATATACATTTACAGTATGTACGCATCAAACTTATACCTCACACATGTGAAATCTGATCGCTCTCCATAATCAGCAGATGATTTCCAACTAAAATTTATTAATGGATGCATCTCACTTTTAATTTCTGATTGGCTGCATTTTGAACAACCAATGAGAATATATTACACTTCCAGTCCTAAACATTCTACTAAACTGGTATTTGTAATTTCTGTCACATGTAATTATAATTATACATATCGGAAATCAGTAGAGTTGTTTGTACTCTGAGAAAAGATAATATAGAAACTTTATTTAGAAATTTTCACACAAATGGTAAATCGGTTATGCAAAATAAATTTGCACAACCGATGCACGAACGAAACGATCGTTCTTGCAGGCTTGTTGTACTAACATTAAAAAAATTCTAAATTTGTATACGCACATCCCGGTTGCTGCTTCTAGGACCTGTCTATAAACAGTGGGCAAATTCTCATCTGCCGCCTCACACCATACAGGAAGCCCCGCACTTGTTGTAGCCACGTGCTTCGTGCCAGAGTGATGTCGCACCTTCGCCTGCTTTGGTGGGGGTTGTGCTGCAAGAAAAATGTCAAAGATAAATTTTCTCACTAATCACAAACACCTCTATTCTAGATAAACACAAAGCACTACAAATTTGCTATTAATCTATTTCTACTCTGGTGATTATCGTCATTATTTAATTTTGCTGATTAAAAAGCCAAAGTAAAACTGATTCAAGTTAGGACTTTACTATTGACCTGCTCCAGTAAAAAGAACAACTATTTATAATGGAAAAGCTATAGCACTGCTAAATAATCAACAATAAAATATTTAGTTGACATTGTCAGTTATATTTAATCAATATTCACTGTGCTCTAACAATAATCAGACACACCTGTCAGAATTTCAAGTAGAATCAATTGAGCAAACAAAATTTACTGAAGCAAGAAATACAGATCACAGTGGCCTAAATTATATACAGAATTTAGTATTAATCTGAAAATCATTAGATGAATTAGTGACTTTCACTTTACAGAACATTGTACCACTAATACTGTCCTATGTAGAAGAATATGGCAGACTATCACAAGATACAGTTACTTTCACATCACAGAACATTGCAGACCAAATGATTTCATGGTAACAATTGTTACTTGTAGTATGTCAGTACTGTGTTGGCAAAATTATGAAACCAAAAAACCGTTTCCCATGATTTTCATATCATGATATCACTATGTTATTGTTTTAGTTATATATTAAAACAAAAGACTTTAAACATATTTGACACCAGCATTATCTGAAGATTGTCAAATCCTACACTAATTGAATATATGTACAATACCAAATAAAACAAAACCGCAGATCATGAGACATGTCTCAGCTTATTACATTGTTTATTGTTTAACATGTTATTTCTGGTAATGCAGAAAAGTGTCGCAAACTAAACCTTTACAGATGTCATGGTGCAAAGTCTATTGCCTAGCAAGAGATGTAAATAAAAATGTGTGATTTGTTGATTTAGTGAGATCATAGTTATCAGGACTTATTTTCACAGAACCAAAAAACGGTTTCCGATGGATTCCCATGATCACAAGCCACAGAAATGAAAAAGTGTTTCCCATAAAATTTGAAATCCTATAGCTTGCACTGTACCACTAATTCTGTCCTACATGGGGGAATATGGCAGATTCAATAAGCTCATTGTATATTACAGCCCTAATAATTACTGTCCTAAACAGAAGAAACTGAGATGATAATTACAGGTATATATAAACTCTATTTCTAACTTAAAGACACCAAAACTGAATAAGCTCAAAGGGTATTGAAGTCCTAATAATTACTGTTCTGTGTGGATAAACACAGTATGATAATCAACATGTAAACTTACACTGTATCTCTGATTTGAAGAGTCCAATGAGCTCTTCAGTGGAGTTCCAGCAGCGGGCATGATAACTCTGTTGAAAGGTTTTGTTATGGGCATGAGTGATGTGAACTTCCTTCAGACTTGGCTTGTGAAAGTGTTTAGCCTTGGCTGGCTGATTCAAGTCAGAACACTCCATCATCATTGACATCAAGTCTATCAGCATAAATATATCATTACCAGACATATAATATATCATTACCAAACATACATCATCACTGATATCAAGTCTATCAGCATAAATAAATCATTACCAGACATACATATTCATTGACATCAAGTCTACCAGCATAAATACATCATTACCAGACATATAATATATCATTTCCAAACATACATCATCATTGACATCATATCTATCAGTATAAATATATTATTAGCAGACATACATCATCATTGACATCATGTCTATCAGCATAAATATATTATTAGCAGACATACATCATCATTGACATCATGTCCATCAGCATAAATATATTATTAGCAGACATACATCATCATTGACATCATGTCTATCAGTGCAAACATATCAGTATCAGACATATAGTATATCATTACCAAACATATATCATCAATATCAAATTAATCAGCATAAATACACAATTAACATACATAATATTTATATAATTACTAGATATATATCATTCATATATCAAATACTTCATTCAACTACTTACATAATCATCACATCTCACTTATTATCAATATTTTAAAAATAATAATGAATTATGCTCATGGACAAATAAATTGAAAAAAATAACGGGTGTTTTTTACCGTTGAAGGTGTGACATATATATTTTGAGTTACATGATGGGTATTCCCCCGTTAGCCATTATTTTAAAACTTATGAATATTTTTGAAGCTGCAAAAACATTTCGTACCAATTCATTTCACCCCACAAGAAGTTCCGATCTTGAAAGTCAAATTTTTAAATGTGAAAAAAATTGATTGACTTGGCACAGAATTCCCTATACCATGGTTCAGTTAAAATGTCTTGCGTGATAAGAAAACGAGATCTAGTATAACATATACATGTAAGTTTCATTCGTAATCAATATTTGGACCACAAAGCCCTTAAATTCCGTGGGACTATGCTTTTAATATATTATTACCTGGCATATATTATATAAACAACATATATAAACCGAACTTATAAAATTATTATGACTGACATACATATAAATGATCATTTCTGCAAAAATCTTGCATTTTTCCCTTATTTAAATTTGAAATTATATAATGTGAGATAAAAATATTTTTGAGAATGGAACAACAATAACCTTTTTGTTCAGCTGTAGGGCTCAATGGCTCAATATCAATTTGGGTTGGAGGAAGGTTTGTGGTGTCTGATTGTTCTGTGACTGGTATTGAAGCAGTTTTCAGTGATGGTCCTTCCATGAAATCACCAAAACCATCATCATCATCATCTGTTTTACTCTGGCTTGTCTCTGTTGGTAACGCTACAAGATGATAGCAGTATTAGCAACATGCAAATCCTTCTACCTACATAACTAACTTCTAAAGAACTGACTCAGTGAATGAATCAGATAATTAATGGATGAATAATAAGTTAATGAACAAATTAAGGGAGGGAGACACAGACATTTTAAAAACACCATAGCAAAAACAACTATTTTGACTAATATTATGAAATGAGAAAGTAAATTTAAAACAACCTATGCATAAACATTTTATATTACATGAGGGTCATATAAAAATTAATAAATGAGCTGAGAGAAAAGGAGTATAGAACATTTCTCAATAAGTTTCATAACAGTTATGCTGCTATTCTAAAAATATGAAAGTATGCTTAATTTCATCAAATTGCTGTTGCAGTGCCATATAAAAATAACTGGTTGATTGGAAATACTTATTTTCATGCTTATATCCAATTAAGGTATAAGCATGCTATCTTTGGGACACAGCTCAGCTTCATGTAATGTCTGTCCAGGACAGAGGTTTGTGTTAATAGGAGAGATGAAATCTGCTACCGCCACACTAATGTGGCTACTCTTATCAATAAGCAGCATGGGATCTTCTGTATACACTATCCCACAGACAAGATAGCACATTCCACGGTCTTTGATAAACCAGCTGTGAACCAATGGTCAGTGTAAGCGAAGCATTCACTCTGGGTTGGAGCCAGTACTGTGATTAAAAATCCCATACCTCAACGGAAAATGTGACCCAAGTACCTACTAACCGCCAGTCTGATAGTGCAAAACAATTTATTGACAGCAATTTGGTGTGATCGTAAATATTTCTGAATTTCAAGGGTTGCGTATAGTACTAAGTTTTCTCTATAATGAGATACCTGGTTTATCATGGGAAGTAGATGGCTTCAGTTTAGGCCTCGCACTATTTGTTCCAAATATAGAATCAACCAGTTTTGATGGGTCGTCTGGGATGAAGGTGGTTTGGGGAACCCCCTTACCAAACTGTTTGAGTCTCTGCTGCTGAGCTTGAAAGTATTGAGCCTTTCTCCTCTCATCTTCTGTCATAGCTGGACCATGTGGAATACTTGGTCTTCTGAAATCCACAGTTAATTAATAACTTTTACATACTTGTCTTAGATTAGTCAGGCACTTATTTATACAATATACAAATGAAAGAAACCTGTGCAATTAGGATTTAATTAAAAGTATTACCTGTATCATACAAGTCAAGTCACTGATAAGTTTCTAAATGTTTTTGTTAATAGGATGTTTTAAAAAGGAACAAACAATCATTCCAGACTTTGTTAATAATACTAGTAGTGCTCATCAGGCTGATCGACATGAGTGTAAAATATCGACATGAGTGTAAAATATTCTAAAAATGTGCACAAACTAACAAAAATGGAACTGCCAACATAGTCAACACAGAAAAGTATAATTACATGCATGTGGACATTTTTTATTCAGTTCACCACACCTCTAGTTTTGGAATCTATAGAATCAGTCATCACAGGAATTCCTTAGTACTATTATAGAATTCAGGATATGTTTGGGTTTTTTTTTAATGTTTTTTATGTTTTTTAAATTTTATTATCAAACAAAAATATATAATTATGTTCCCAAATAATTCAACCAAAACAAAAACTCAATCCAGATTGAGTTGCCAATAACCTCATGACATTCACATTAAAATGAGTATCAGAATAATCAAAACATCTCATAACTTCACATAGTAACTGGCACCTTTAATTTTAGCTACAAGTACAACACCATAATGGTTTTATAAATGCAAAACACATTAATACAAAGTAGAGTTCGAATCTTCTTCTACCACCAAGCATTAAGAATTACTGTATTAAACATGTCACAATTTACTAATTTAAACCTACAACCATAAATATAGATTAGTAAGGAAGTAATGTTTGTTTAAAAGACATGCCATTACAACTTAAAAGAAACCTACCCCACTTTAGACTTATATGCCTCAGCCATTTGAGGAGTGTAGGGTGGAGGTGCAGTATGTGGTCGAACCATTGCAATTTGCTGAAAATATAAAAACAAACTGTACTGCAGGCAGGGTTTCACATCGACACAGAAATCCTGCATATTTGACGCAATATTTTGCTTAAATACTCCTAAATAAAATATGTATGCATCATGGTTGACGCAAAATATTTCCAACATCAATCTATTTTTTTTATATACACAAAAACGTATTATTTATGAGGAGAAAAAACAATGGATATACATGTATTAATTAGTATTATAAAGATAAAATAGTGGATAATGGGTATAATTATATATGCATGTTATATAAACAAGACAGTTATTCAGTTAATTATGTGATTGAAATAATATTCTTGACACCCATTTTTGAATGTTTGACTCCCAAAATAAAAACCTGTGAGTCACGATGACTCCCATTTTCCAGATGCAAGGTGGAACCCTGCAGTGGTATTAAATACTGTATTGGACATGGCTAAAGATTCATATTTACAACAAGCCTGCTATTTATCAAATCTTACTACTACTGGTTTTGTTTTGAATTAAAATTTTCAAAAATGAAGTCATCAATCAGTCAGTGGAAACTGCTAATCAATCATAAAATTTACATTTTCTTTTTATGACACCACTAGAACACATTGATTTATTAATCACTGGCAACTGGATGTCAAACATTGGTAATTCTGACATGTAGTCAAGCGTAAGCTAGCCAGTAGCGGATTATACTGGGAGCACAGTTGGCAAATGACCCCAGCCCAAGATTATGACTGGCCCAAACTTCTGAGTAAAAGAAATTGAGAGTAAAACATTTGAATATAACTGTTTTTAATTAATCAAGGATGTTGTCATGGTCACACATTTTTTCTTCCAGGGCTGTCTGTCCAGGACAGAGATTAGTGTTAGTAGGCAAGACAAAATCCTCTGTTGCTCTTACCAATAATGAAGTTACTCTTACCAATAAGAAGCAAGGGATCCAGCACTGGAGCTAGCCACCAATGGGTTTTGAACTACTGTCTTCAGCTTGAGAGTCCAATGTTCTACCACTGGACAATAGAGGCTCACTAATAATATTAATTAATGATACAACTTACATGCATTGGAAAAGCTTGTGGTGCTACACCTTGTGCCATCATCATTGGCTGTTGGACAATGGGATAGCTTTGCATCCGTGGTTGAAAGTACTGTTGTGGCACACCAGGCATCATCCCATAGCGAAAACCTATAAAATTAACTCACATAACAAAGAACTGTTTTGACCAATCAGGTGTCATCTTGTAAATGATCTTAAAGTCTATCATACATCGTACTATCAATTTGTTATTGTTGAAAACTTTTCAGTTTATTTGGTTGTGTTTTGTTAAATTGGGTGATACAATGAACTGAAACATGTAAATGTCTATTTTTTGTGATCTTGGTGACATTTTTATTTTTGCTATTTAATATTAAGGTATTTCGACTTAAATTTGATGTGTAATTAGGAATATCAGTTTGATGTGTCATCTTAAATGCATTCATTTTGTTACATGTATTAGTTTAGGTCAAATTGGTCAATGTGAGAAACATGTTTACATATCACAAAATGTTTATGATCATATGACTTATAAATATATCTATACACTGTATACATAATACAAAATGTGTCGGGATCATTTGAAAAAGAAGAAATAACCCAGTCATATAAAATAACTATGTATATTCTGGTTCTAATGTTTCAACTGTCAAAGTTACAAATTCGATTTGCATTTCTTTTGCCTTTCAGTATATACATGTACACGTATATAGGTAATATATATATATATATGACTTCAGATTACCTGGCTGGTTTGCAGGAATTCTTGTGCCTCTGCAATTAACACAAAAACAAAAATGTTAAAAGATAATTTAATTACATAAATAAATAATGAATACTAACCAGCATTTAACAAAAAATTAACCTGTTTACTTCTCAGTAATTGATACACTAAATTATTAATACATGTAACTATACCTATTAACCGATAATTACTACATAAATTTCGTTTTCATTTAAAAATATATAAATTATATATTAACTTACATGTACTTTTCCACTAATTTCAAGACTTAGTAATTAATATTTAAAATGAACTATTAATCTATAATATGAATACTGAATATATGCAAAGATATACTGTGTTGTCTATCTGGGTATTTTTCCCCTTCTTTAAATTTTTACAAAAGTAAAATCTCATCCTGTTTTAGGTTGTTTTTATTACTGTATTCTTATGATGTTATGAATAATGAATGTCCTCGTAATTTCCAGGTTTTACTGATTGAACTTCACCATGCAGTTCAGTGGTGACTGGCCTACTCCAACTTATAAATTGTATGTCCTGAATGTGTGAAAGACTTCCACCACAAGAAATCAATGCTTCGCCATGTTAAAAGTCATGGAGACAGACAGTTTCAGTGTGCTGTGTGACAGATATTTTGCATACCTGTGGGCTGTGTTTTGTATGATGGAACTGACTTATGTGCTCAGTATAGAATCGAGCCAAATGTTTTAATGAAATGTGCACGGACTGCTGGGGACTGCTAAATTTTCTGCAGCTATTTTATCTTTAGGAATATATGTTAACATAATATAGGATCGCCTATAATTTTACAAATGTTAAAAACGGTTTTAACATAAACAGGTATTACAAACATTTTAAAATTCTAACATCACATAATGAGCTTTAAAAAACAAACATTTGGAACATCATGTAGATAACATGAACAGCGTGAAAAGAAAAAAGGAATTTGAAAGTGTTCATAAAAAAACATAGTTAACTTTAGCAAACATTAAAGAAAACTGTTTTATAAATTGTTTTCTTTTGTATT
>JAULBS010152717.1:0-12043 GCA_032355785.1 Symmetromphalus regularis
TATATATACAGAGAGAGAGAGAGAGAGAGAGAGAGAGAGAGAGAGAGAGAGAGAGAGAGGAACGTAACGTAAACATAAAGAAGACGTGCTGGAAAGCGGGTCGCGATTGTCGCTGAACAGCGGACTAAAAACGTAGTTTAAATGAACAGGACTTCAACACAAGGTAACCGATGTCAACGGAACCGAGGGTTATCTTTGCCAAGTATCCGAGTAATACCGAGTGATAACCGAGCTATAAATGTGTTGGTAGTTTAAATGAGCAGGACTTCAAAACAAGTTACTAGTAATCGATGTCATTGGAGCCGAGGATTAACTTTGCGAAGTTGCCGAGATAACTGAGTGATACCGAGTAATACCGAGTGATACCCGAGCTATACCGAGTGATACCGAGTGATATCCCAGCTATAAGTGTGTTGTTCTGTTGGCCTCCAATTCTTCGAAATACTTTTCAGAATGTCCCTGTCTGATCCTGTGAAATATTTTCGGTAAGTGGAAACTCTCGACATGTTCTCTAAACAGTTTCACGAGAATCATCGTCAACGCTGACTGGTCGTACCGGTGACACATCGTGTATTTCCGTATCGTCGTATTACACCGGAGTTCGCCGACGTTGTAATCGGTAGTCATGCATTCTGGATCTATTGCGCATGCCCACCATGTCGTCAAAATCAAATCCTTTATGAAAGGTTCGTTATGCATTACCACGATTCCTGATTCAAATTGTTTATAGATAGAGTACTGACAGGCGGTATCGCCAAAATAGTCAAACATAGTCTTTGAAGTGAATTCTGCATGGGCCCACATGTTGTTCGAAGCCAACAGACCCGCCGATCTTGCAATATCAAACAGCGGTTTGAGAGTCCCATTTCGAAATCGTATGGAGCTGTCGACCCAAATGAGAATTTCCGTTTTGGGGAGAAGTGCCTGAAATACAAAATTGAAAATCAAGTGTGAGGATAAAGCGATATGTCAGTATTAGACAACAGAACCAAAAATATAAACTAAAATTCAAAACTCCGAATGAAATGACAAGTGTATATTGACGTTGCATTAGAGGGTTTCTTCTCGTCTTTTAACACTAACCCAGTAGCGGATCCAGGGGGTCAGGACCCCACCGTTCCTCAAATTTTTTAAAACCCTTTTTCCGAGTGGAAGGATGTGAAAATGAACAATTTTTTCTCCTTTTCTATTCATTCATCACTTTTGCCCCCCCTTTTTTTCAGAAACACACATTTGGACCCCCACCCCCACTTTTCAGAAATCCTGCATCCGCACATGCTAACCTCTGTCCTGGAGAGACAAGTTCGTTTTTGTTTTTGATTTTTTTGTTTTTTGCGACATCTCTAGAGCACATTGATTTTAATCTTATCATCGGCTATTGGACGTCAATCATATGGTCATTCTGAAATATTTATTTAGAGGAAACCCGCTGCCACCATAAATACTGTAGGCTACTCTTTCCAATAAGCAGCAAGGGGTCTTTTATATGCACCGTTCCACAGACAGGACAGCACATACCACAGCCTTTGATGAACCACTCTGCGACCACTAGTTGGAACAGAAAACTGCCCAAACTGCAAATGGGTCCACTGAGGAGGATCAATCTGACGACCAACCGGTTCACATGCTTTTGAGCTGTCATTTGAGCTACATCCAAGTCCTCCATTGAATCACTGCAGAATTCTGTCATGCGACACATTGTATTCAGCATGTAGTATAGGCTGACCCAACAATCTGATGACAACTGTCATTTGTTTATGTTTCAAGCACTAATGGATTAGGATGGCATCAGATATTTATATGACTGCTTAATAAAAAAATAGAGATTTCCCACCTTGCATAGATTCTGGTGATAATAGGGACACATTCAGAAAAGGTTTATTTTTTAAAAATGACAAGAAATAATCAATTTTCAACATTTTTTCAGTTAGTTAATGACGTTTGTGAGTTAGGTACCCTTACAAATAGTTCATTTTAGATGCTTTAAATTCTTACATTAATGAAATAAATCATGTGGATGTAAACTAATTACCTGATATGGTAATAACAGTAGTAGATTCAGATTTTAAAATTCTTGAATCTTGGCTGGTTTTAACTTCAAAATGTAGCTTAACAGCATTAATAGGTTTACAGATAGAACCTGGAAATGTGCCTTGGCCATCAGATAATGAGAAACCAGCATCTTTGGACAGACAGGCAGTTTCAGGATCAGTTTTTGTTACTACTGGCTGAAAAACAAATCAAAGCCTCATTAGAGACACATCAGTGTCATCACATGACTGAGTTAATGAGTAAAGCTTGTGAGATGCAAGCTGGCTGTACAGATAAAGTACTAGCACCGGTGGTGTAGTGTTTATGCTATTGGACTCTAAAGCTGGTAGCAGACGTGCCTATCCATAGAATCTAGGGCCCATAAACATGATTTCTCAGGAAATCTAAGGGTTGTGTCAGGAATGCGTAAAACGTGACAAATGAATTGTTCTTATGAGATGTTAAATGATCATTTGCTTTAATATTTTCTAATTCTATCAACAACTCCATATTTATTGTACATTTAATAATGTAATGTACATTTAATAATCGCGCCCACCATGTCCGATGCTAAAGTTATGCAAGTGATCTCAGTGGAACCGAACTCCGACAACTTTAGTGATACAAAAAATATAAATAAATAAATAAAAATCTATGCGACTCGGTCAGCTAGCAGAAAGTTTGACTGCATCACCAGAATGCCATAATTTGGGATGTCTGTCCAGAAATATTACGGAGAAACCGGAAAGGTAGGCAGGTCTGTGGTAGGTAGTGGGATTCTGTGCAATCCCGTCAATGGGATAGTGCATATCAAAGATCCATTGCTGCTTATCAGTATTTAACAGGTATCAGTAGCTACATTAGTGTGGCGACAGTGGCTTTTGTCTCTCCTACTAACACCAACTTCTGTCCTGGACAGGAAGTACCGAAACGGAGTTGAATGCCCAGGACATCTTGCTTGAACTTGTAAGCACAAAAGTAAGTATTACCATCCAGAGATAAAGTGTGTAACTTTTTAGTTTTTAGTTAACTGAACTGAACTTTATTTACTCTCAGGCTGTAATCTATGGCATATGAGGTTATTAGATAAGATCAGTAAATAGTAACAAGATGAAGGTATACGGTTACTAAACTACATTAAAATACGTAAATGCCAAAACACAATACATTACTAAAATACTGGACATAGCATTACATACAAATAACACACAAAAAGAAAGAAAACATACACATCAAATTCATTAAACTTTGTAACAGGATTGGTGGATAGACATTTATGCAAAAACTGATTATAACCCGTCAGATCAGGGTGGCGTCCTTACTGCGCTGCTACGGGAATGGAAAATGGGCCTAGTGTGTTTCAAGCATGGTATAAGTGTGGTGGATATGCCAGACATTGTGCAGTGGTTGCCAAGGTCGCCAATGATTGCTGAGTCACGGTGTTTGTTTTGAGCATGTTCAAAACAAACACCAAGGTTCAGCGTTCTGACCTGCAACGCGGTAGGAATGCAGCAAGAACACGGCAGGGTCACAAACTGCGTGAGACAAGCGTCGTAACATCTTCATGAATGTAGTACATGCGCAGTACACGCATGCCAAAGACCATGCAAAAATGGTAGCTTGTTTCTTTGGCATCATGTTTCAACTCAGTAAACACACAACCATACAGAATGACTACACAATGATCACCTTGAAATTTCCAAAAATCTGTCCAGCTTATAATTATATAGTCGCTGTGAGAACATGGTAGATACACGTAGAAGACGTGTATTAAGAACCCCGTAAGCATGGTGAAATCTCTATGGGATCGCCGTTGCCAAGCACACAGATCTCAATAGAAACGCCATAAGCACGGAGAGGCCATGGCAGGCGCCTAGTGAGAATGCGGTATGATCGCATAGGCAAGGGTAAGAGCTTGGCTTTTTTCAAGTTTGTTATATTTGGAGACTTTTTCTCGCATTGTGTTTACGTTTGCTGGTGACAGTGTACATTTTCTGGTCGCAGTACGGTCACAGATGGTCGCCGTCCAGTCTGACAGGGCCTTACGGTACAGTTCAGGCAGTGGCATGTCCTAAGGCAACTCCAATTTTATATCTTAGTTTACGGGGGAACTTTGTGAAAATGGCAGGATGGAGAAGGGAATAAAAATAAAAAAGACTTTCAGATTCTTTAAATTTTGGTTTACGGGCAATATTTTTTCAAAAGCAGAGAGGATTGAAAGGGAAAAAAAATCAACAACTACAAATGTTTTTGTTATTTATTGTAAATATACCTAATTAAACCATACATCTTAGAATTTATTTTAAAACATGGCTAATATCTTCATATGTAGACATGTTATTCACCAAGTTATGGCTAAAGATGGACAGAAACCTTTTAAAATTAGAAAACAAAAACTGGAAAAAAATTTGATGTAAAAATTACAATTTTTACCATTTTGCCAAAAAGTACTTAACTTTATATACTATTATTTTATATTCCATTCTGATTATCTATTCCATTTGTAGTATGGATTAATTGAGTTAATTTAGAAATCTTTATGGTAAAATGTTTCTATTTTTTATTTGTTTGGTGTAAGACATACATAAATAGCCATAACTAATACTGTTTAATGAAATGTTATTAACAGGTGACTAATATCGAACATATTAGTGTAGTATATCAGACATATTTTATAAATGGGTTGAGTTGGGTTGAGTTGCAGCTAAAGATGGAGACACCTCTTATAAAATCACAAAACGAGGATGATTTTTGGGCATAAAAATGACAATTTATATCATTCTGTCAAAAAGCACTTAACTTTAAATACCATTATTTAGTTTTTTGTTCCATTCTAATTATATGTAAAAAAAATTATAAAGAAAATGTATAAAAATGACCAATTTATATGATTTATGAGCATTTTCTTATTTTTCACTTTTCTCAAGTGGACCATTAAAAAACATGGTGTAACTGTGAAGGCAATCCATTTGGGGAAAGTACCATTGGTTTTCATAAGTCAGAGATGAACCCAGTTCTAAAAATGATATGAAAGTGTATCTTCTCATGTACTTTTAAAAAAAAATCATTTTATTTTTGGAGGCCTGAAGATAGCTGTTTCTTCCTATGCATAATATTACACTAGCTGGAATCAAATAAAAGAATTATTTCTGTTATTAATATATTCTGTTATTATCAAACCACTCACCAATACAGAATCTGGCCCAGAATATATTCTGTTTCCTGAAGAATCTCTTATTTCCACTACCAGGTCTGGGATCAAAGGAAAGTTCGCTCCAATTTTCTTAGCTAATTTAGTTGTTAGAAGTACGAGTTTAGCTCCTTTCTGTGCTATATGAAAAATAAAATATCTTCAAAAACAATTATTGCCTTGGATCAGGTATGCACACCAGGACACAACAAAACTGAAATCGTTTGCATTTTGTAAAAGTTAAAAACACAGATTGCAAGTTTGTCATTGGGTAATTAAACAGAATTTAAAATAGGCCTCCTGGACAGAGGGTGTACAAATGAAGAAATAGTAATTTTTCTTGCAAGAATTATGAAACACAAAATAAAACATAGCAGAGGGCTGAAATGTTGCTACAAGAAACGAGTTGTAATAAACTATAATATGAAATCAACAAGCTATGTGTCCAAGTACCTCCCTAGGCAAATGCTATCATTGTTGAAAATATTTATTTTTGCAGTAAAAATATGTCAAAAGCAAACATGAAATCAGTTTCAGTCTGACTAAAATTTAAATTAAATTTATAGAGATACTTTTATTTAAAGTTTCATTAATTAAAAAATAATTGCAGACACTCAATGTATTCCAAATACTATGTTCTTCTTTCACAAATTTTCTGTAATAAGTTTGTTAAAATCTAACACTATAACATAATCATGTAATCGGTTTCCCATGGTCATCTCAGTAGATTTCTACCACTGTCGTTAACCATGTGTTATCATATCACGTCTAATTATTATTAAGTGGAAATACATCAAATCACTTGCTAGCATAACCTACAAAAGAACACAGTCTATTATTTAATTTCTGGCAAGATGTCATAATAATATGATGAAGAATGCTGAATGGCTTCCCTACTGATAAGAAGTTTTTTAAATTAACTTCTGGTCAAAAACAAATCCAAATGTTGAAAAATACAATATTTTAAAATAATTAACAGTAAATTTGTCTGTTATAACCTATTACATTGTGACAGTGATGACAACGATTACTAAACTTAGTGATGACTGTTTTAGTTTTGCTCAGATAAGTCAAATCGTTCACTAAGTTGGATAGTCGCACACAGGCCAAAGTTGTGAATAAACTTTGTTTCAGTTTGTTATTTGACAGACCCATTGCATTCTTTTGTTCTTGGAAATGGTGACACTAATCTCACAGTAAATTAAGGTACATTATAGAAAACCTTGCAAAACTCTGTGAGTCAACGTGACTCTTTGTATTTATAAACTTGAGTCACAGGTACATAAACCAAACATATCAATAAGCGTGATTTACATGTCATTATGAACCCTGGATCATGGTTCCCTCACTCCATCCTCTCAACTATCTGCTTTGCAAGTAAGACATGTCAAGATAGACACTGCAAGAAATTTTAAGTAATGGGTTATTTTAATGATCAGAACAGATAATAGTAAGATTTTTCTTCATTTTTTAAAACTTTAAAACAATATTTAGGGTGTTTTTGTTTACCTACAACAGAGAAAAAACTGGAAAGAACAACAGCAGGATCTGTTGGAAATGACATATTCATCTTGAAAAACCAGTTTTGAGTAACATTATTCCATTCAACATATTTTGAATTTAAATCTTCATAAATATTTGGTGTTCGGATCCAAGGATATCTGGCTTGAGACACGGTGGCATTAAATCTCAATCTGGTATGGTTATCTAAAATCCTGACATCATTAAAAGTAACTTGTCCAGCAGTTGCTCTTTTACGAATAATCTTATCCCTATAGCTGGCATGAACTCTTACTTCCTTGCCACTCAAACGGGCCTGGAAAACAAAGAGAAAAATAAAAATTATATTATTTAAGCATTAAAATAAACATAAAATTTCTACCTGGACAGAACATAGAAAATTCAACCTCTAATATGTATACCAGGGATTTACCAGACTTCCAAAACTTGCATGTAAAGGACGCAGTAAAATGTAATCTGGACCCCCCAAAATCAAAGACACTGCATCCCATGGTACTCTTATAAAAATATCAAAACAGTTTTGATTATATAATCGACTCAGTAATGAATAAACAATAGGTTGTGGGGTGGAGGGTGTACTGGGACACTTTAGTGCCATCATTTTTTAAAATTTATTCAATATAAAACAAATAAAAATTGAGACAGTATAAATATTTTTTCTTAATACAAAACCTGTTTCCTGCAACTCTTAACTAAATTGTGGACCCTTAGATTTTAGGTTGGGACCATCAGGTATGTTCCAAGGACCCCAGTTTTATAAAAGTCAGGTAAACTCCTGATGTATACCAAATGAATATTATCTATCTTTAGAATGTTTTAATTTCTGATTTCCATAACAATTTGTTTCCGTAACTAAAAATGTACACATATTAGGCCATGACCCAGACATGCCCACGTGCACCAACTGCACCACCACCATCACACACAACCACCCTTAGTTGTCATGAACATGAAATAAACTGGTAACAGTAAACATTTTGGTATCCACTACCAATTTTCACCAATACTGAAGGGTATTTTCAAAACTGTTACATTTTTGTCAATGTTGTGCAGTAATCAGTACCTACACTTGTCTGTTAACCATGATGCCCACATATTTTTCTGTAGCATATACATGTATAATATATCAAATGAAAGATTATGTTCCACAGGTCATTATGGTGTATAGTAATGTAGATTTATGCTATTAATCAAAAGTATCATTAAACAACTAGATCTCATCTCCTTGTTCACCAATTCATAAAATAATGTACTCCAGTATTTAAGATATTTTCTTTTTAACAAAAAAAATATATCAATTATAAGTCATGACTTTAATTCAACACCAAAATCAGCCACTTAGCATTAAAATGTAATCAGATATCATATATTCTGAATATTACAAGTTATTACATATATCATATATTGTCATCAGGATGCATTATATTATAGACATACATGTAATCTGTGGACCAAAGGGGTCTCCCCATTCACACACACACACGCACACACTATGATCCTTCATCAGTGGTACATACCATTTTGTTCAGGGCATGATATTATTAGCAATGTTATCAGAAGGGGAAAAAACCTATTTTTTCAGACGTTTTTTAAGACGGCCATAAACAAAATTTAAAATCAACTATCTCAAATACTATTCAACGCAGAATCATAATTTTGATGTATATTTGCATGTTTTATATTTGCATGTTTTCATGATCAAAGAATCCAATAAAATCATTATTAAGCTTCACAGACTTATTTTCAGCCATTTTGCAAAGTACTAGTCAACATGGAATAATGATTCCGATATCTATTCCTATGTTTTAATGGTCAGGAAATTCAATAAAAGCATTACTATTAAAGCTTAAAAAATCATTCTTTCAAGACTCGAAATTAACAGGTGGCAGGCAGCAAATGCCATTCAAAACACCAAATATGCTTTCTCATATTCAGTTTAGAAAGCAATTTTTTGCTTCCAATCTTATTTGAAATAAATATATTCTAACTATATTTGTGATTTCTGTGAGCTTTACATCCGCATTTGTCTCAATTCTTATGTATTCTTGTAGAAAAAGTTACAATATATACAACCTTTAATGAAGAAATAGTGTTACCATAGATCATGAGGACGTGGCCATTTTGTAGCAGTGCGCATGCCAACAGAATAATTGTCTGTCAACAAATAGCCTCAAAACTCAGTTGGAACACTTTGGCCGATTACGATATCTTGGGTATATCGGACATGGGAATTGTATGACCATCGGCCAGTAAAGTTTATGGTAGGCCTCAAGGCATATCCCGTATGTCCCAAGACTTTTAGTAATTTGTTTTTTTATGTTAATGTACATTCCTTCTTTGTTAAACTAATTGGGTAGCCGTACGACATTTGGTCAGTTTGTTACATTTCCATTCAGTCATCTTCAATCATTTCTGTTCGCATTTTTAAACAAGACATTTGGAAAACCTTGAGCAATTTTGTTGTATCAGTATAATTCGTAATATAGCCGAATTGTTTCGAGTTGTCAATAAGAGAAATAAGCTAGTTCTCGATTGACTATTACATAGTCGGAAATTTTAAACGATGTCAAACAAAGTTTTCCAACGTAGATGGACAAAATTTAATTAAATAACATGGTTGGATCAAGGGTCGATTTTTCACTCGCATAAGTGCTTTCAGGTGTGCAATCATCAACATTTCTGAACTCATTTTTAGGTGGGGCACTTCGCTCTCCGGGATGTTAAAATATAAAATATACATAAAACATTTTATTGTACAATAGTTTGTTTGGTTTGTTTATTTGCTATCAGTTTACATAAAATTAGTGTACATAGATAAATCTGCAATCCAAAACTGCTTCTCAGTTTCAAGAATTTGCTTCTCAATCTTAAAAATGAATTTTGAGTCTTGTTCTTTTATGGTTACAAATAACAAATCTAAGATAGCCAATCTTGACATGTGATCAATATATCAATCAAATCTCTGCTTTTTATGAATATTATTAAAATCAATGAATGAAATAAATCATTTACCTTTGAAAAAGGCTATTCAAATTGCATCAATAATTAAAAATAGTTGAAAAAGACCTCTAAATCCAAGATAGCTACCACAAACATCTATATACAATCAAAATATCAACTCGGTTTAGGCTTTTTTATTAATAATTTTGAATTCACTGAATCAAAAGAATCATTCAAATTTGAAAGAGATCATTTAAAAGATTAAAAATTTACATTTTGTAGTGACCTTCCAAATTTGCTTTGAATTTCTCTAAATAAAACAATGATTAAAATCCCAAATGTTTTTAGGTATTTATTCTAAACTCCCTTTGTTCAACAGAATCCAAATCAATTAACATTAAAATATATCAAAATCTCAAAGAAATTATTTATTTCCTACCATTGTCTTTGGAATCTATCACATGATAAATAATAGCTGATCCTTTCTTCTTTCTGAAGTGAACTTACAGTCATGTTGTGCATTTGATTTCACTTTGATAAGGTACCATGTAGATGGTTCAAAATGTTTGGCATAATCAGTATGCTATTTTTCTTTTTTTTTCATGATGTTCTAAACAATGTTTGAAAGGTGAGGGAAATCAAACTGAACTCCATCTAAAGACCCTATGATTTTATCTCTAAAATGTATGTAATTCCTGCAACAAGTAATTTTATTACATTATAAACTGTTTTGGTACAGGAATGACAGAAATATATAAATAAAATATTTATAAGATGTCAATCATTGAGTCGTGGATAAGTATGTTACTTTATTTAAAAGAATTCAAAATAATTATACATTTTCATTGTTTTAGTGGTTTATCATAATACTGTTATGGTATAGACATAAGGTGTTACAGGAATATTTTCTATACTGACTATTCATTGTTGAATTTAACTTTGTTTATTATGATAGCTTTCAGCCACGTTTTGAGATAAAACAAATTTTGTTATTGGGATGAGATTTGTTTCACACATTTGTTTCTGGTGTACAGGTGGGGTGCCTAAACACCAGAAAGGAGCAGAAAGGACCGTAAAGGAATGGAAAGAGGCCAAAAATGGCAGAAAGAGGCCAAAAATAGCATAAAGAGACAAAATGAGACAGAAAAAGATGAGAAAACGGTATAAATACGATACAATACGATATAAAAAAAACAGACGGGAAAATGGAGAAAAGCAACAAAAAGTGGGAAATACTTGTATTAAAACTGACAGCATTTTCGCAATGTACCATAAATTAAAGGTGTCAAATGAATACAGAGAATAAGCTTAAAGAGTGGTCATGCATGGCATAAGAGAGAGGTTAGTGTTAGTAGGAGAAACCAAACACTAATTCCTCATCACTCAACCTGTTATATAAAATAAGTATGTCAATTGTAATCAGAAGATCTGTGAGAATGTGTGTGGGTTTGTTTTTTCCCGACGTATCAAATAGGGATTCGTATTTTTTTTAAATCCCCCAAAACCAAACAACATGAATAATGTGTGTCCCTCTCTCTCTGACTGGATCTGCCCCCGTTTAAACATGTCACTACTATTTCCTTTTAGTATTATAATACATCCTCTGGTTAATTTTATTACCTTAAATCTACATTTACGAATACAGGTCACTTCGTCCAAGATCAACTTAGTCCCTGGTCACTTCGTACACGATACAATTTCGTACACAATACAACTTCATACATGGTGAAAAAAAAATAATGTTAAGTATTGTTCAGCATACATATATCTTAATACGTTTGCATTGGTATAATTAGTATAGGCATGGGTCTCTGCAAAACGTTTCTTTGATCCGAGGAAAACCGTTAGTATCACTGAGAATTAATTAACTCTTACAGTGACACCGATTTGTGATGCTTCTGACGTCTGACAGTGATACCTATTTGTGATGCTAATCAAAAAAAAATAAAACCCGTCTCACTAGCCTTTATATACAAAGCAATAACAAATCTTGTATGATACATGTTTATTGTCCCTTGTCAATGACCAGCTATTTCTGGTAATGCGGAATACACTGTGTCAAACTTTGCTCAATCACGTAATATCAATAAAAATGTCAGTTAGTTTGCACTTAAAAACATGTTTGCTTGCTTTTAATTTAGCTTGGCTAAAATACAGACACCACAATGTAGTCTACTAATTAATTTTCAGAAGTTTCTAAGACAGTGTTTGTGATTGACTGATTGGTACTCTATTGGCTTCACTTCTCCTATTTTTATCAAACTTTTTTTTTTTTTTTTTTTTAAATACAGAACAATTGTTAAAACATATATTTCTTTTTCGGCTGTAATAATTTCAGAATTTATAAACTCTTTGTATTAC
>JAULBS010152728.1:0-12043 GCA_032355785.1 Symmetromphalus regularis
TTAAAATACAATTTAGTACTTTTAGCAGCCATTTTGGATTTTCTCAATCAGTACCCTTCAAAAATGTAAAAACTGCAAAAACAATTGTGGGTATCAACGAGAAAGTTTGAGCCAAAAATGTGGGTTTGATAAACAGACTGGGCCAATTTCATGTTTGAGTTATCAATGGGTTATGAAAACGTTTGGATTAATGTTAAACCTGGGTTAAACCATAGACCATCTGAGTCATGTATTCACATGAATGAATTTTTATAATCCTAGGTTAACACTAGGCTACAATTATCTGTATGGTTTGTTTATATTTAACGACCACCTCCACACAAAAAATTAATATTGGCTATTGCATGTATACACCTGCTATCATGTGGATTTTCTCTGAGTTTTCATCATATTTAACAACCAATATTTCAATATAACCTAGTGTACAATACGATAAAGGTTTGGCATGCCCACATCCATATTGGTTCTGGTATGTCCCCCCCCGGATTCCGCGCCTTAAGAGGTAGTGCACCTAATCCGGGGTGGAAAAGTGAAAAAATAAAGAGAGAGAAAATATATATAACCTAGTGTTATGAAAGCCATATATATATAAGAAAAGGACAGAAATGGACCAAAACGGATTGAAGAAACACCAAAATGGACCACAATTTTAACCTGTGTATAATTTACAGAACATTTTCCAGAAGTTGTAATATCCCCTTCTTCGACATATAATTTTTCTTTAATAAACGAAATTAAAAGACTTGAAAAAGGGGATGTTACAACTTCTGGAAAATTTTCTGTAAATATTTTATATGATAAAATTGATCCTTTCGATCCTTTTTGGTACATTTCAGTCCTTTTCGGTCTAGACACACACAAATACCAACCTGACCAAAGGTACCAATATAATCGCCTGTGAGTGTCCATAATCTGGCCGTCTTGTCTGTTGAAGCACTCAGAACAAACACGCCAGCCTCATGTTCAATGTACTCAACACTAACAATGGCTGACTCGTGGGCTCGCCAGCAACATTCTATAGGTGGTGCAGTTTTTACTCGCTGAAAATTATAAAGAAAAATATAGATTTATCATAAAAAAAATGTTTTTAGGTTGGCAATATTAACATTTGTCTTCATTAGGTTAAATGTGTATACAATCTGAATACTGGCATAGCCATGGTGTCTGAACCTATTTTAAAGATCACCTTCATATTACAACCACTATAAAAGGTATTTTAGTTAAGCTTATTTTGCATACAAATGTATGTACTCCAACTTGTATTGAAAGTGTAGGGGGAGTACTGACAGATCGGATATATTCTCTATATCAGATTTTGATTACAATGGCAAACATTAATACAAATAATAATAAAGGATCACAAGTGGGGGGTAGGGGGGGCATGTGCTCCTCCGGTTCCTATAGGCCTGAGATTACTAATATATTACAATCACCAAAAACAGTCCATTCTGCATACAAATACGTTCTAATCTGTATAAAAAGACCACCTATCATATATCACTTCAAATGGAATTGAAATACATTTATTTTCAAAACAAAAATACATATTCCAAACTGTATATACATCAGAATCTCAAGCTGATGACAGTGGTTCAAAACCCGTTGGAGGCTGGCTCACACTTGACTACATGTCAAAATAACTAAATGTTAGCCAATGATTAATAAATCAATATGCTCGGGTGGTGTCATTAAAAAAACAAAAACAAAACTGTATATACAGACCACCATCTGATAAGCACCAAGGTTTTTTTTATATGCACTGTCCCTCAGACAGAACAGCACATACCATGGCCTTTGATTAACCAGTTGTGGACTACTGGTTGGTATGGAAAATAGCCCAAACTGAAATGGGTTCATTAATAAGGATCGATCCAACGACTAACAGCTTCACAGGCAGACACTCAACTGTTTGAGCTACATCCCACTCCCTACTTTCTATTAATAAGTTTGCTTACATTTTTCAGAGCCTTGGTACAGTATCCCATGATGTCCCATATTTTAATAATGCCATGTGTGTCACCAGTTATCAGAATACTGTTGTTAGGCTTTGTACACATTGCCAAAACAGATACGTCCGGACTGTCCGGGGCATAAAAATAACCTGAAACAACAAGAATTTAACCACAGTGAAACATTGATACTATTAAATAATGCAAATAAAAGGATTTATTTTTTCAATTCCAATCCCTTATTTACAAAATATTAACCCATACAAAGGGAAAATTCATGGGTTGTTACACAAAATACAAATATAAATGTATATTAATCTTAAAGAGAAACATATTTTTTTTAATTATACAGAATTATAGTGGTATACTGAGTTAAAATATATGGATAAAAGGATTTATGGGTTATCATTAGCATAGGATTTTATATTGGGGAGAGTCAATTGCACCAAAAGCACTAATTGGATTGCAAGACAGGCAAATATAAAAGGTGGTAGGGAAAAAAATGTATGAATCCGAGAAGGGGGGAATCAGCCCTGATCCTGGATCCATGTGGGGGTTAAAATTATTGGTATTTTTCTAATATGCTTGAAGGAGAGGGTCTTGGCCAGAGTATAAATTTAAATTAATCTTTAATAAGGATCGATCCAACGACTAACATATAATATAAAATATGAAAAATTCTACCTTTTAAGCATTCTAAAGTGGGGATGAGGGGGATTGGTCTGAAAACTGGTTCACTCTATACAAACAGGAATATGTTAAAAATTGTGAACATCAACTCACAACTTTGTTACCAAGAAATTGTTTAATGCATAAAAATAATGTAACAGGTGCACAGACAGACAGACAGACAGACAGACATTTCAAATAATTTCAGTTTGAGAAGATATCTCACCTAATTCTGTTTTTGCACTGTATATGTTCCACCAGTGAAGTGTTCCTCCCTCACTGGACACGAGTATTGCACTTTCCGAGTACCGAGTTGCAGCACGAGCCCTCAGAAACAACAGTTTGTCTACAGGAGTGGGCTGTCTGAAATAACAATGTGGTATGTACAGGTTATTCACGTAACCTCATTTTCACAAGAGTTGTTTCCCTTGGCAGCGATGTTGAAGATATACTCTATGAATCCGCACAAACCCTCAGAAACAACAGCTTGTCTACAGGAGTGGGCTGTCTGAAATAACAATGTCATATATACAGGTTATTTATGTAACCTCATTTTCACAAGAGTTGTTTCCCTTGGCACCATGTTGAAGATACACTCTATGAATCTCAATAGTATTCTTATCAAAACTAGTTCCTGTTAAACCCCTTCATTTGTGTAGCTCTAACATGAGTTTAAAAAATGTTTTAATGACCTATCAGTATGTAACATTAATAATCCTAATACTTTTAACTGATTTATTGGCATGAGTTAAGCTCATAGATAAAAAATAATGGAGAACATGGTGGAGTATGTTTGTAGAATTTCAGTTTCTATTGAAAATAGTGGTCTTTATTGCCCACCTATATCTCAAGTATGGTAACCAAAGGGAGATAACCTATTTATCATACCTTTGTTGTTAGCAGTTATATGTTCTGTACATAAATTATTCCAAGTGAAATGTAATTTCATGTCATGGCTCCTTGGTTAAAACTGAACCATTAATCTAGGTTTTGAAGAATTTTATATGTGCCCCCACCACAATCACACCTTTTTTTCCCCATCACCTTTCATATTTGCCTGTTTTGCAATCCTATTAGTGTTTTTCGTGCAGTGTTCCCCCACTCCCATGAAATATAAAATGGCCTTTCAAATACATGTATATAACCATGGTAATATCAAAGCTCCACCCCTTCATATATACAGATATATATACCCACACCATATCTGTTTCATAAAGTGATAGGGTCACAAGCAACCTACCCTTGAATAAGTTTGTGATTTTTCTTGTGTCTTGAGTTTGGTCTTGAATTTGGTCTTGAGTTTGGTCTTGAGTTTGGTCTTGAGTTTGGTCTTGAGTTTGTTCTTGAGTTTGGTCTTGAGTTCGGTGTTTCATTTTTGGAGTTTGGTCTTAAGCCGAGGTCATATTTAGTGGTCAGACTATCTATCTTCTTGGAGCTGTCAATAAAACAAACAGTGGATGAGCTAAAATATGCACATGTATGGGGAGAAATTAAGAACTATTTCCACTCATTTTGAAGACTAGTATCCTAGAAAGATTATTCATCCCCACAAAAATATAGTCCCAATTATTGATTGGAACTGTAATATATTATGACTATCATAACATCTGAAGTCTGTCCTAAGAAGATGAACCTTTGCTAGGAAGCTGTTCTAGAAATATTATGCAGTAGAATCCTCTTAATTGTATAGGCATTTTCCCCAAATATTTTATGCAATTAACAATATTATTACTTAATCAGAAATACCCATTTAAAATCATGTTACTATTCTTCTACTATCTGGTATAAAATCAAAGTACATTTATCAGAAATATTCAATATAGTAAGGAATTCTTTGACCATGTAACCTGAATGTTATAACAAATGCAAAAATAGTATACAGTTACACTTACTTTGTGGTCATATTTGATAAAAATGTTAAGATCCACCATGGCTTTTGGTACTTTGGAAGAAAAAAATTAAGTTTTCTATACCAGAATATTATGCAAATAACAGGAATTTGCTATTTTATCAGGATTGCAATTAAGTGGACTTGACTTAGTATATTTTGATGGTTTTTTCTCTATTCAGCCACTTGTCCATAGCTGTTATAATAAAGGCTGTGGTATGTACTGTTCTGTCTGTGGGAAGATGCATATAAAAGACCCCTCGCAGTTATACTGCGTATCTCTAGTCCACGCAATAAAAGTTTGCTTCCTATGAAACAAAATAATGATGAAGTGTACTCACAGATTTGTTTGTCGGCCTTTTCTCAGTCGAATAAACATCTTTTCTGTTTCCAGCTCCCAGACAATAATCTCACCATCAAAACCTGCTGTTGCTAGGTAGTTAGGTGGGCAGAAGTCAGTCGTGAGAATATCATCTGCATGCAGTTGTCCCCCCTTCCATCCTTCATCAGCTGGCAAGTACATGTTCTATAAAATAATTGGAATTAGTTATATTATACTAAGTCATACTTAGTTTTCACCGGCCTCGAAGGCACTGTGGTTAAACTGTCAGACTTGGAATTGGTAGGTACTGGGATCAAAACGTAGCCAACTTACCACCTCTAATCCAAAGTGAGTGTTCTGCAAGGCTCAGTGGGTAGGTGTAAAGCATTTGCACCAACCAGTGGTTCACAACTGTTGTAATAAAGGATGTGGTACATGCTGTCCTGTCTGTGCAAAAGTGCATATAAAAAATCCCTTGCTGCTAATCAGAAAGCGTAGTCTACATGGCGGTGGCGAATTTCTTCATACATGGTAGCCAACAATGTTTTACAAGACACATGCAACTTTATTGTGAATAATGTTATTATGACATAATAATAATAATAAATAATAAAATTCTTCATTTTTAGAAGGTAATACATTCAGCAATTGGTCTCCCATGAGGCCCTATCTAGTCTAGACATTTACAAATGTACATACAAATATTATACATGTAACATTGTTATCCTGTCTTCGAAACAATTTTTTCCCTCTAAGCTACATGGTTACCTGTAATAATAATATAAGAACTTCATTATTTGCAACTTAGATTTTTTCTATTTTAGTGACATACTTGTAGACTTGGCAATCCACAAAAGACTTCTGATGCATGGAGTAATATATTCATTAAGATATTAAAGAGACTGTAATTGAAATATCCAATATGACAGAATTCAAAACATATACTGAACAGCAAAAGAAATGCAAATGTTTGTTCAGATCCAGTTTAATAAAATTAAATGAAAAATTCATTATAATAAAACTCATGCTGTGCATGCTTTACACTTCTTTGCACATAAGCGAAACAGCCAACATCAAAACATGGTTAACTTTTATTCAATCAAACATTGCAAATTAAATTTGGGTTTCTTTTGCTGTTCAGTATATATTAGCTGCTTACGTCTGCATCCGTGTCATCATACATGGTAATAAGTCTGCTCCACCCCACCGTGATGATGACCTTTTTGTCCTTGACAGCAAGTATTCCTGTAACTTCGGCTTCAGCTGCAGGTTCCAGCTTGTGTAAATTGTGGCCATTTTGAAAATTCCAAACCTGAAACGTAGACAAATGTTTCATAATCAAATGTCATGATCTTCACTGACATTTCATATTGCCACCCTCATAACTTACACGTGGAAGTGCTTAAGTCATTTTTGTAGTTTTGAGAAAAAGGCAAAACATTGCTGCAATTACCCATCAATTACTATTTATTAGCCATTATAATAATTATTATCAAGTGGGTTAGGAAGTGCACAATGGCTAATACATTTTTACAGCTTATAACAACTGTTATAACAAGTGCATTTGGTTGAAAATCTCAAAATGGCCAAAAAATTACTTAAGCACTTAGGTTAGGAGGGTGATGATATGCTGAAATGTTTTGAGGTTTTATTTTTAATACGTGTAAAACTATTATGACAAGATTACTGAAATAATAATCTGTTATTCCTAGAATAACATCATCAGATGAAAGTGAATTGATTGGTGATAATTTAAGAAAGATATTTGCAATTATTTTTGGAATATTGTTTAAAGTATAATATTCAACACTAATGATGTTTTGAATGTTTGTTAGGGTTGTGGGTTTTTATTGGAGGGGGTGGTACTCATAAATATCTTAAATTATTTTAAGTTTATTGTTAAAAAAATTATATTCAATACAAACATTACATTTTTATTTATAATTATTATAATTTTTTCTCCATTTTTAAATGATTAATAATTAATTATTTTATTGTAGGATCATTTTTAAAAATACAATATTCTACAGAAATACCTTCTTTTTTTAATAATTTGTTTTCATGATTTACATGTGTGTTGTGCAAATGTGATAATATATTTTTAATATTTATTTTCTCTCACCTTGATTGTCCCATTCCTGGCTCCTGTCATAAGTCGCCTCCAAGATTCATCAAATGTCATTGCAGTTATCTCCTCATCACCGTGAGCATTGGAAAACACAATAGACTTGTTACCAGTCTCGATATCCCAGACAGCAATACAGGATGAGTCGCAACCAGTCACCACCTGCGATACAAATAAAACAACAATTTCTTAAAACTGCTAGTCTTATCACAGAAGCTTTTCCTGCAGGGGATCAAAATTGTAGAACATACTATCTTCAACCATTCACTTCATTCAAAGTTAATTATGGTATATTACGAACGATGTAAATAAATAAAGGTACCCGATAACATTGTTTGAAATATCACTTTTACAATTACATATAATTTTATAAAATGTGTGAAGTTATTTCAATAATGCAGGTAATAAGTCGGGTGTTTTGTTTTTTTGTGTTTTTTTTGGGGGGAGGGGGTTTAACAAGGCATATGACAAAAATACTAACAATCTAAGTTCCAAATAATTAAGTTCTTTCATAATAATGTTATAATTATAGATTAACAAGTAGCACAAAACAAACCTAGAAGATTTATTTTAAATGGTTAATAATTCATAAATCTGACCTGTTTAAAGAACTGGTTATAGATAGCACCACATAACTGTGTGTCGTGAGTGGTTGGCATCAAAGAATCAGGCTGTGAGACCTGGCCCAGTTTGAGCATGCCCAGATAGTCGTTGCACGTGATCAGGAAGGCACTGTGTGGAGCAGGCTGGAGGTGCAACGGGAACTGGCCATGTTCGGGAATGTGTCCGTGAATACTGCTGGGAAACTTCAATACCACAGTCTGTAGACACGTGTGTTCTTTGACATCCCAAACTTTTATCACCTTCATAAGAAAATATAAAACATATATTTATATGGAAATATAACTTATTTTTAAAAAAACTGTATTTATCTATCAACTTTTCTATCTTTACCTATCTCTTTCTGCATCTTATTTTTCTTGGTTGTTGCCCTGTTTTACTTTTTTTTTTTAAATGTACTAAAAGTAAAAAAGTAATGTTTTATTTAACAATGCCTCTAGAGCACATTGATTTTTATCTGATCATCGGCTATTGGATGTCAATCTTATGGTCATTCTGACATTTATTTATAGGAAACACTCTGCTGCCACATAGGCTACTCTTTCCGATAAGTTGCAAGGGGTCTTTTATATGCAATGTCCCACTGACAGGACAGCACACACCATAGCCTTTGATGAGCCAGTTGTGGACCACTGGTTGGATTGGAAAATAGCCCAAACTGCAAATGGTCCACCAAGAAGGAGCAAATGGTCCACCAAGCAGATGTGCTACCGTTTGAGCTACATCCCACTCATAAATTAATTTTTTTAAATGAAGAAAATGTCTAGTTCTATAAGTAAATTATTTATAGACTGGAAGAATCTAATGTTTTCTATATTATGTGTAAGGTAGTGAATTCAGGGCCTCAACCCTGACACTACCACAACACATGTCTGGGGCAATAAACTATTAAAAATAATAATTGAAAAATCAGGGGAGAATTGAATATACGATCAGGATATTTTGACAATACACAGAAGCTACAATCACATTTGCCAAAAAAAATAAAAAAATTTAAGCTTGACCTAATCAATATTTTATTTTTATGGTTTCTTAAGAGACTAGACTCACAGCATCTTTAGAGTAGCTGAAGACTTGCTTGAAGCCCTCGTGTATAGACACCCCGATCACACCAGTTGCATGACCAACTAGAATAGCAATTGGCTTTGAGGCTACATAAGGGTTCCACAGACGAATATAGTGATCCAAGCTTCCCGTTACCAGAATGTTGAGATTCTTGTTGTGATCGAAACATTCCACTCCCTGCAAAATATATCAATAAATTCAATACAAATAATGTTTTATGATGTTAGATGAAAACAAAGATTATCAACGATAGTATTTTAGCTTGAAAGATTGTTTAAATTACACATCCATACAGTTTTGAAGATTCTGCATATCCAATGTGTTTTTGGACAGCTTGTGATTTGTAGAAGTTCTTAAAAGCATTTTACCTGGGAAATCAGAGTAATAATATAGAAAGATTTGCATGCAGAATTTGAAAAAGAGGAAACCCGAATGTATTTATTGATATAAAAGATTTTTTAAAATGTTTTTGTGAGACTACAATATTTTTTCTATCTTACAAAAAACGTTTGTCATTAAAATCTGAATGTTAATGGTCAGGGATGTCAATCCTGGGAAGGATGGAGGGGGGGACACATCCCCCACTTTTTGGATGGGTGATGTCTATATAATTATCACTCCCACTTTTACTTTGAAAAATTGAAATTAAAATGCCTGAATAATAATCTTTACCAGTACATGTATTTCTCTTTATTGTATCAATGTAACACTTAACCATGTGTTATTAGTGCAAATATACGGAAGTACACAGGGGGTTTCTAATGACGTCAATCCTGGAGGAGATGGGGGTACACCTTTCCCCTCTTTTTGGACAGAGGAATGATATGTCCCCCATTTCCAGCAAGCAATTATTGCTCTTGTTAGCAGTTATACAAGTAAGGTCTTCTTATTATTAAATAAATAATGAAATATTTTTTGGTGGTACCTTGTCTACTTTAAAGACGTATGCTTTCTTGAGACTATAGATGTCTGATATGACAACAGAACTCTTGTAATTGCCACTTGATGAGATGATCGAGTCATTCTCTGGGACGAACCGAACTTGCCGAACAATATCCGGGTGGATATCAGGAATCACAACATGACGGACATACTTACTGTGTTGGGGCAAGTCCTGAAAACAATGGAGAAATGTTGAAAACAATGGAGAAATGTTGAAAACAATGAGGTAATATTTAAAAAATGAAGTAATATTAAAAACAAAAAGGCAATATTAAAAATATAGAAAAATGATGAAAACAATGGAGAAATGTTGAAAACAATGGAGAAATGTTGAAAACAATGGGGCAATATTTAAAAAAATGAAGTAAAATTAAAAACAAAAAGGCAATATTAAAAATATAGAAAAATGTTGAAAACAAAAAGGCAATATAAATCATGGAGAAATATTTTTTGATGAAATGTTGAAAAGAATGAAGCAATATTAAAAACAATGAAGAAATGTTGAAAACAAAAAGGCAATATTTTATATAATGTTAAATCAATCTTACTTATTTTTGTTTCTATACAAGCAAATTTATTAACTGAAATAATTTTATATTGTTCAGAATTATCAGTTTTATACATGTTTAAAAGGTATTTTTATCATATTCTTTTAACACTTGTTAATCAATTATAAGCCATTGTTGTTTGATGTATTTTCCTAATGCCACTGGAGATACACTTTAAATTTCAATCCCCGCCTAATCCACCTTGTTTGCTATCACTTCCAAATCACAAGTACTCTGTTGTAACATGAAAATGAACAATAGAAAACAATCTCTGTTTAACAAATGAAATATTACTTTCAACAGACCTGCATAAATATTTTCTGTGCTCCACTTTCATTTTTGAATGGCGTCTCAAACAGCTGTGTGATAGGCTTGTTAAAATACAGCACGTGAATAGCACCCGTATCCACCCCGAACACCAGCAGAGATCTGTTGTTGAGATTCTGTCAAACATAATATCAAAGGTCAAGATAATTGTGAGACTGGCATTTTTATACATCATTTTTAACTTAATTTTTACAAAATTTTACATACCATTTTGAATTTAGAAGAATAACACATAAAGGATTTTAACACAAAATTAATGATCTCAATGGACTCCATCTCATCTTTAAGTGAATTTTTATTTGATCTTTAAAAGAGGTCAGAGGTCAAGAAGACAGTATTTTAGATTTCTGCTATAATAACATGCATTTCGTCTTCAGGTGACTCAACCCCTGCAATTAAGAATTATGTCCACAGCAAAACTGAACTACTGTTTTCAGCTTAAAGGTTCAATGTCCTATCACTGGATCACTAAGGCTCACTATGTGTATACAAATAACCTGTGGTTTAGATAAAACCATACCGGCCTCCGTGGCACAGTGGTTAAGCTATCGGACTCGAGGCTGGTAGGTACTGAAATCAAATCTCAGTCAAGGCATGGGATTGTTAATCTCATTATCGGCTCTAACCAAGAGTGAGTGCTCCGCAAGGCTCAGTGGGTAGGTGTATTCCACTTACACCAACCAGTGGTCCACAACTGGTTTAACAAAGGCCATGGTATGTGCTATTCTCTCTGTGGGATAATGCATATAAAAGATCCCTTGCTGTTTATAGCGTGCTTGAACCTTATTTAGATATAAGCACGAAAATAAATACAACCATCCAATCACTGATCATATCTTCTTCGTTCTTGTATACACAGGATTAGTGGGATTAGAAGAAAAAAAGGAGGAAAAAAAAAAAATTCTATTAAATATAGGCCTTCATATAAAAATAAGTAAAATGATATTAAAAATAGCTGTTTAGAGCAGGCGATTCTTTTATACGAGCTGGAACATGGGCGTTTGTTCTATGATAAGAAAAATGACAATTTTGAGGTAATATCACACCAATTTTAGAAGTGAAATAACTTTTTTAGAACAATCTCTAAAAGTTGAAGATAAGCAGTAAAATATTGTTGATCATGAAATTAATGCGATCATGATATTAATGCGAACAATGGAAGTCCATGTTAGTTGCATTAATAATAAGATCTCTTTATTTTTTAACTGCAGGTTGATGCGAAGCCAAATGTACTTTTGGTCTTCGTATCAAGCAGTTGTTAGCTGCTTCCAACATCTACTTTGATGATACAATGGAAAAGCCATATTTTGTTCTTCCACCATGACATTTTAAACCACCTAATATTGTATTTGATCTGGTGCATCTGAAGAATGATCACACAAATGCATTAGTATAGAAACATTTCTTGGAAATTAAAAGAAGATATAGTGATTTCATTCATGTTTATACTGGTGGATCACGAGATGGTAATGCCTCTTATACAGTGTTCCCATCTGAAACAATTTCCAAGGGATAGCCTGATTCGGCTTTTACATTTACTGCCGGAAGGTGTGGATTATGTGAGGAAGAGCCTGAAAAGGTTTTTTT
>JAULBS010152738.1:0-12043 GCA_032355785.1 Symmetromphalus regularis
GGGTGGGGGAGGGGGGCAGGTGGGGTGGGGGGCAGGGTGATGGGCCGTCCCCCCCCACACTTTTTGGACAAGGATGTGTTCCGTCCCCCCCCCACTTTCAGGAACGGATTTTCGCCCTTGGTGGACACAGTTTAAACTAAGAAACAAGGTTGAACTGTCGACGAGAAATCGGCCCTAACATTCATTTGTACTTAATGAAAAAGTGATGTTCAGTCATAATAGTAATGATAAAAGTGCAAATGATTTTGAAGGATATCAATACTAGTTTCTTGCACTCTAAACTAGTTAACATTTGTGTCACTCAGGTGTTTATGAAGACCAGGATAAAATTAACATACTGTTTGTTTTCTACTGACAAACCTCTAAAAATAACCCATATTCAGTTTCAGTGGCATAACATGGGTGGGAACAAGGGGCGGTTGCCCCGGGCATAAAATTCTTAGGGGAAAATATATATATTTTTTTTTTAAATGTATTAATAATAAAAAATAGTGCTCTCTGCCCTGCACACAGAAAATCTCCCAATGTTTGAACATTATACACAGTTTTTAAGATGACAGTAACTAGGTAAATATTCAGAGAGGCAGTAAATTGATATTACATTATTTGTAGCTATTTTGAATTAGGATGCTAGAGTAACAGTTGGTTACAAGCAGTCAATTGAAATTGTGAGTGGTAATATGTCAAGTACACCCAAGATCTGTATCAAATAATGGATGGAATATTAACTTTCTAAATGTAGATGTGTTCTTTGGACAATATTATTTTTGTCAATGTTAGTCTGCTGCAGTTTAGAAGCCAATACTTTCAGGATAGTCAATCATAATTATGGTCATTCTGATATATGTATTTAGAAGAAACTCGCCGCTGCCACATAAGCATCAAGGGATTTTTTTATATCCACTGTCCTACAGACAGGACAGCACATACCACAGCCTTTAATGAACCAGTTATGGACCACTGGTTGAAACAGAAAATAGCCCAAATTGCAAATATGTCTACTGAGAAGGACTGATCCGACGTTCCGCCAGTTCACAGGTGGACACACTACCATTTGAGTTTCAAGACAGAAAAGAATAAATGTCTGGAGGTGACTATATTAGTGCTAGTCAGTGCATAAAATGTTCTAAAAATACACTCACAGAAAAAAGAAACTGTTCATGGTTTAGATCTCAGTTACACAATTTACTTCAAATAATAAAAAAAACATGAAATGGTTTTACTGTTGTTTAATAGGGATTTCCAGACAAATTGATTCCATTGCAATGATTACAGAGCTGGTCATTTTAATGGGTAATGGTAACAAACTGTGACCAGTCCAAAGTCAGTTCTCAAATTCAATCATCAATATCTCGTGTGACCACCATTAGCATCGATACAGGCCTGGCAAAGATGATGCAGTAGCAGATCCAGAGAGGGGGATCAGGGGGTTCAGACTATCTTTTCATAGAATTTTTTAAATATATATATATATTCCAAGTGGAAGGACGTGAAAATTAACCATTTTTCCTGTCATATTCAAATTTGGAACCCCCACGCCCCTGTTCAGAAATCCTCCATCTGCGCCTGTGAAGCATAGACTGATAGAGCCAAAAAGAAAAGTTTGTTTTATTTAACAACGCCTCTAGAGCACATTGATTTTTATCTTATCATCGGCTATTGGACGTCAAAAATATGGCCATTCTTACATATTTATTTTAGAAAAATGCTGCTGCCACACAGGCTACTCTTTCTGATAAGCTGCAAGGGGTCTTCTATATGCACTTTCCTACAACATTTCAACTAATAAGAAAGTATGGCAAGAGTAACAAATGCACACACCTTAAATAATATTAGATTGGATAAATATGTTTTGTGTTGACCCTATCTAATTTTATATATTAAACTGTAAAATCGAATTGCTGCTTCAGAACCAAAAGGGTGTGAGTCTGGGTTTGGCACTTACTGGTATCTGCATCTGGTGCACAAAGGGTGTATGTAGGTTTCTGAAGCTATCCCACATCAGGCCATCAAAATTACGGAAACGAAATGTTTCGTATCACTGCTGCTTTATTTCGGATTACCAGAAAACTGTTTGCGGTGGGTTCCCATATTCCAAAAGCACAGAACCGAGAAAGTATTTCCCATGAAATTTGAAATCCTATGGCCTGCCACATTTGTCTAGAAATCAAAAGATATTCCACATAAAAATGATGTATAAGTGCAAAAAATTTTTTGGCTTTTTTCTCCATTATTTACTATACCAACTTACACCTTTTTGCTTCTGAAGCAGCAGAATGATATTAACAGACATTTTAGCTATCAGTATTCATTTGTTATAGTTTTTACTTAGTAATTTAATACTAAAGTGCAAAAAACATTATAAAAAATAAAAATAAAAGTTTTATTTTGTTTAATACACTATTTATAAATATCTCTGGAATGAAAACCTGAAAACTACATACGCCTTATGATAACCTTGTACTATATACAAACAACATGCTTGAGGAAAGTTGAAACATTACCTTTTACAGACGGAAAAAACCCAACAATCATTTTGCTAAAATGTATATTAATTTTAGAGCTGCTATTTTGAAAGATATTAAACTAAAATTATAAGCCATGGTGTATTATTATCACTGCCAGATAATGTCATATCAAAAAGGCAAAATAAAGTAAAGTTTGTTTTATTTAATGACGCCTCTACAGCACGTTGATTTTAATCTCATCATCGGCTATTGGACGTCAATCATATGATGATTCTGACATATTTATTTAGAAGAAACCCACTGCTGCCACCTAGACTACACTTTCATATGCACCATTCCAAAGATAGGACAGCACATACCATGGCCTCTGGTGAACCATTTGTGGACCACTGATTGGAATGGAAAATAGCCAAAACTGCAAATGAGTCCACTGTGAAGGATCGATCCAATGACCGACCGGTTAACAGGTGGACACACTACCGTTTGAGCTACATCCCGTTCCTATGCAGAAGGCCTAACCGTTTATAGTTTGTTTCAAGTTAGCCATATTTTACATATACTGTAATCTTTAATCTATAAAACATACATGTACATGAAGATATTCTGATGGGGGTGGGGATTACAGGTGAACTCATATATTTATAAAATTACTTTTGACTGATAAAGCAAGGCACTTGGTGCTTTTTAGAGGAATGCGGGGGTATACTCCTACAGAGAGATTTTAAAATTAGATTGCTGGAAATGCAATTTCCTGGCAAAATAAATAATTTTTAATTCATGATTTTTCAACTACATGTACATTAAAGGTTATTATGAATGGCGATATACATGTAGACCGAGAAGGTTTATTTTTGAAACTTGTTTATATTTGTTTGCGTCTTTGTAGGAAAAGGGGGGTGTGTGTGTGTGTGTTCTGGGGGCAGCATCCCCGAGGAAATTGAAAAACATTACATGGGTTGAAACAAGATTTCTTCACATTTGAAGTTGGCAGAATATACAAATGTAGATTTTTATATAAATATATAAATGTAGATAAATGTAGGTAGAGTGTCTGCCTGTGAACCGGTCGGTCATCGGATCGATCCTTCTCAGTGGACTCATTGGCAGTTTGGGCTATTTTCCGTTCCAATCAGTGATCCACAACTGGTTCATCAAAGGCAGTGGTATGTGCTGTCCTGTGTGGGATGGTGCATATAAAAGACCCCTTGCTGCTTATCAAAAAAGAGTAGCCTATGTGATGGCAGTGGGTATCCTCTGAACACATATGTCAGAATGACCATATTATTGAGGTCCAATAGCCAATGATAAGATAAAAATCAACGTGCTTTAGAGGCGTCATTAAATAAAACAAACTTTACTTTTTTCTTCACATTTGAATCATCCATTTTTAAACAGTTATTATGGATTTTTTACTTTTCCATTAGATAATGTAAAACGTTTTGGGGATTCCTGAGGCATTCTCCCCAGGGAAGTTTAAAAATCAGATGGCCTAAAACAATATTTTCTTATATCTAAATAGCAAAATGGTGATTTTCATCTCTTTCAACTGTCATTCTGGTGGGTAATATAACCATACAGCATGGTCTTTAACTGATTTATTATGGGTTTTCTCATTTTAGAAACAAAATTTTAAAACATGACTGGCTCACACTAGCATAACCAAAGGGAGGCACAATCACGTATATTACAACACAATGTACATGTATGTATATCACAAAACAATGTAAGAATAACACAACACAACGTATGCATAACACAACACCATGTACACATATCACAACACAATGTACATATATCACAACACAGTGTATGTATATCACAACACAGTGTATGTATATCACATCACAATGTATGCACATCACAACACAGTGTACGTATATCAGAACAGTGTACACATATCTCAACACAATGTACGTATATCACAACACTACGTATATCACAACACAATGTACGTATATCACAACAGTGTACACATATCACAACACAGTGTACGTATATCGCAACAGTGTATACATATCTCAACACAATGTATGTATATCACAACACAGTGTACGTATATCACAACACAATGTATCTATATCACAATAGTGTACACATATCACAACAGTGTACGTATATCACAACACAGTGTAAGTATATCACAACACAATGTACGTATATCACAACACAATGTATGTATATTACAACAGTGTACACATATCACAACACATTGTACGTATATCACAATAGTGTACACATATCACAACAATGTACACATATCACAACACATTGTATGTATATCACAACACAGTGTACGTATATTACAACACAATGTACATATATCACAACAGTGTATGTATATCACAACACAATGAACATATATCACAACACAATGTACGCATATTACAACACAATGTACATAAATCACAACACAATGTACGCTTTTCACAACACATTGTACGTATATCATGACACAATGTACATATATCACAACACAATGTACGTATGTCACAATAGTGTATACGTATCACAACATAGTGTACTTCTATCAAAAGGAGAGTAACGAAAAGAGATCCTCTGTGGTCCAGTGGTAGGACATTGACTCTCAAGCTGAAGACTGTGTTTCAAAACCTGTAAGAGGCTGACTCACATTAGATGTCAAAATTACAAATGTTTTTTGATTAAATGTTTCATGGATTTTTTTGGGCCAATTTTGTTGAAGGAGGGGAGGGGAAAAGAGAAAAACAATGTTTTTCAAAAAGATTTCCCTGCACAATTTGCTATCGTAGGAGGAGAAATTAAAAAAAAATATACGTTATAATATATGGTATGGTGACATCGAACACTTGTCCTGAACATAAACTCTCGCACAATGCAGGATTATAAAAAAATTGCTACCGGAGGCAGACTCTGATAAAATGTCAGATGCATACATGTATATGTAACAAATTCTCGCATTTCTAATCAAAATCATCAATTTTACTCCCACACAAAACATTAGAAAGATTTTATGGATTTTTAATTTTTGGTTGGGAATAAAAACGTGAGTATCAGCAGGGGGGGGGGGGGGAATAGAAAAAGACCTCTTAAATTTTATTTTTCCAGCGGGTCTTTTGTAAAGACGTCGGCTGATACATGAAACATTTAATAAAAAAACAGTGGGCTAATGTGCTTAGTGATGTCATTAAATAAACAAACAAACTGTACTGAAAGAGGAGATATTCTTGTGATGATAACTCATGTAAACTAACCATTATGAAGACAAATATACATTTAAACATGCTACATACAATATATACCACATTTTTATTTTTAAAAATGGAAACAGCCAACTGACTTAATACTGGCAATTTGAATAACAGTAAATTACTTATCCACGTGTACATATGCTCACTAAACATACTTACATGTCTTAAGAACTTAAAAGCACAGTAGCTGAGTTAGATGAATAACAAAGTCAACCTATAGTCACCGGAAACGTTAATCAGTCATTCCTACAGAATAATAATCAGCCAGCTCTTGCTTTTCCATGTTAAATCTCAACCCTGAACCCACAGCCCACGTTACTCAGAACTTGTACGTGAGTCAAATAATCATTAACACCTTACCTGCATTATGAATGAAAATAAATTTTAAAATACATATTTGCAGTCTGAGATGAATAATTTCTATTTCCTAGTTAACAGAACTTTGTACTTGGAACCTGACAACTAGCATACTATGTAAAAAAAAAGGTTTCTTGTTATCAGTTTAAACATATATGTAAGTGTACATGTAGGTCACACTAATAGTAGGTCAATCACCTGGTTAAACTGAAAGAAAAAGACAAATCAATTGAGAACATTATGTATATAAGCCTGCTGTTCTGTTCAAACACTATCCCCAATAGCTAATGTTTAAATAAATAAATATGTTCAAACACTATCCCCAATAGCCAATGTTTAAATAAATAAATAAATATGTTCAAACACTATTGGCAGCCCTCCTGAACATAGATTATACAGCACCGTATCTAATTCAATCTAATCCACAGACCTGTCTTAACCACATCAAAGGTTTGTCAAGAAATTAACACACAATTTCCTGAAGGAGTGTATATCGTGGGGTCGGTAGAAAACTCAACTTCATATAGTCAAAATCCATTATTATACATTTATATAAGTAGTAAAAAGTAAAGTTTGTTTTGATTTTTATCTTATCGACTATTGGACATCAAACATATCGTCATTCTGACATACTTCTTTAGAGGAATGTCACTGCTGCCACATAGGCTACTCCTTCCAATAAGCAGCAAGTGGTCTTTTATATGCACTTTCCCACAGACAGGACAGGACACACCACTGTTTTTGATGAACCAGTTATGAACTAGTGGTTGGAATTGAAAATAGCCCAAACTGCAAATGTGTCTACTGAGGACAGGCTTGAGCTACATCCCACTCACTCATATAAGAGGATTTAATATAATTTTTTTAATAATTTTCCCTAGGTATGAACCTGATGTTACACTGAAAATGTGTATAAACCAGCAAATCTTTACATTTCATATTTTTCCTATGTACTTGTAGTTCCAAGCCAGCCATTTTTTAAGTCTGACATATATGTGGTTTAGACAAAAGTATCAGACTCAAGCTGAAGACAGTGGTTCAAAACCCACTGGAGGCTGGCTCACACCTGACAACGTGTCAAAATTACCAACTGTTTGACATCCAACAGCTGTTGATTCACAATGTGCTCAAGTGGTTTCATTAAATTTAAACAAACCAAAATAAATAAATAAAATAGACAAAAATCCACCATACTACAGCATACTTACCAATCTGTCAGTGATAATATATCAGATGAGACACGATGTTAAACAGAACAGGAGAGAGCTCTGAACTAATATAACTACACAGTTTCAGTTACTCGGAAACACTAACTACGTGCTATACCTTAATGTGAGAACATCCATACCAATATAAGCTGATGTTATTAATAATTAGTTCATTACTATTTGAAGGTGTCACAAACCTTTGTTGCGTTAAGGGGAATGTCCGAGTAACTCTCCATTCTTGAAAAATAATAGAGACGAGGCCCTTCAGGGTAGGGTCCCATTATTTTTCAGGAATGGAGAGTTAGGAGGATAATTCCCCAACTTAAAATACACCATTATAGGTAATGTTTAAAGTAATTTAAGTGTTTAAAATTATAAATGTTATAAATTGCCTATAATATAACAAAAATAAGTTTAAGTTGCATAAGCACAATAGTGCTGAAATTTGTGAACGTAGACACTCCTATTTTGGCCTCATTGCACATGCTAATCATGTTTACAAACTATTACATCATTAAATTTCATTATTTTCCATAATTTGTGTTAATCTCTAAAAAAAGAAGGATTGACTACAAGTTTTAATCCACATTTTACCAACTTGTTTGTTTAGTGCAGTCCGATAAAGAGCTTGTTCATGGTGTCGATGGATGGTAGTTTAAGTTTCTCGGTCGATGCAGAAATTTATAAACTTTTTTATGACATCAGTTTTAACCAATATTTATAAACTTTTCAAGACCGCGGGAACCCTGTATAAGGTTCTTTCAAATCAAATGCTACCGTTCAGCAATTTACTATTTTAATACTATGAAATTCATACACAGCATCAGGGAATCCCCATCCTTGTGGTTAACAAAGATTCTTTTGTATTACTACATTAAATGACAATACCAACTACATGTATACATTTTTACAATGCAACATAAACAAATAATATGAAAAGTTATTTAAATAAATTCTATTTTACTGTCATTAACAAAAGGTGTAAAAGATGATTCTAAATTGAAATCTCCAAACATATTGGTCTGACATTTTGACTGATTGACACCCAAACCTGCAGACTATCATTATTTGAAAATAGAATACTGGGAGGAATTCTCCAGTGATTCCTTACTAGACGTAGTTCTTGAAATAGTTCCAGTTATAGTTCTAAGTGATTCCTTACTAGACGTAGTTCTTAAAATAGTTCCAGTTATAGTACCTTACTAGACGTAGTTCTTAAAATAGTTCCAGTTACAGTTCTAAGTGATTCCTTAATAGACATAGTTCTTAAAATAGTTTCAGTTATAGTTCTAAGTGATTCCTTAATAGACATAGTTCTTAAAATAGTTCCAGTTACAGTTCCTTACTAGACGCAGTTCTTAAAATAGTTCCAGTTACAGTTCTAAGTGATTCCTTACTAGACGTAGTTCTTAAAATAGTTCCAGTTACAGTTCTAAGTGATTCCTTAATACAGTGGTTCCCTACCTTTCCCCACTCGCGGACCTCTTGGCACATTTTTACAAATCTCAAAAGACCCCCACATTTGCATTTACTCTGTTCAGTCAGACTGCCCATTGAATTCGTGGACTCAAACATTTTTTCATGGACCCCTGCCTTAGTACTAGTAGACATAATTCTTAAAGAAGTTCCTGTAATAGTCTAAAACAGTGAAAAGTTGAGTTTCATGGAGCTATAAGTATGAAAGTAGTTTTTTTAAGTCACATGATACCATATGGTCCAATCCAAGTATTTGTTACAAATGTGTATATACAGATTGGAATTATACTCAAATCCTGCCATCCAGTGTGTAGAACATTCTGTTCTCAATATTGCTTACCTGTCTCTCTCTATGGAGTAACAAATCCAAATACATATCCACTGTATTAATACCACACATCATTAATCCCTTAAAACCAGCAGGTTTTTTTTAAACTAGGGTTTTAAAAGAGGCATGTATTCATAAATTAACAAAAAAGTAATTCATAAAAGGAAAAAAACAACTTAATTTATCACAATTCACAGAAACCGGTCACATAAAGGCACACACTGTTCAACTTGACACAGTTTTGATGTTTTTGTGGCCCCTATAAGGAACAATGGGGGCTATCTAGGTTAATCGTATGCAAACAGTTACTGAAACCAGATGTCTGTGAATGAGTCATTTAATTTTGGAAAGGCCTTTTGGATCCCTTGATACTTGTACCTTGCCTGAAAACCGGTCCGACACGCCTGACTGGATGTAAACATGCACATTGTATGCAAAGAATATTTCCTATTAATTAAAATCTCATACAGTACATTCCACAAACACGTACATGTATATCAACAATAGTGACGATTCCTTCAAACACATAACAGTAATAATAATAGGGCGGTCAACATACAATGCTGACTGAATATAAAGATTTACTTTTTCAAATCAAAGTTCAATTACAACTCGCAAGAACTGCTATACACACATGTATATTAAAATACACCTGTGACATCACTCTATTGTTTCAACACTCCATTATTTTTCAGGAAAGGAGCGACAATTCAATAACTCTCCATTGCTAAGACAGGCTGTTCATTTTATTTGAGGGTAGGAGTTGGAAGGAAGAGAGTAGGAGGAGGAGCACTATAATTTTAACTTTAAAGGAACTAGTTTTTTTTTAAGGGGAAAGTAGACGGCGCAAGTTTGCAAATAGACCGGTAAATGTGCCGCCCGCCGCCTTGTTTTGAAAACACTGCTAAGAAGTATAACTGATACATCGGGCCTTGTCTCCATTATTTTTCAGGAGAGGAGCGATGATTCAATAACTCTCCATTACTAAGAAGTGTAACTACTACAGCGGGCCTCGTCTCCATTATTTTTCAGGAATGGAGAGTTACTCGGACATTCCCCATAACATATTGCATCCAACTGTATGCTTATAATTTCAGTTATATTGGTATTAAGCATTTACACAGTGGTCCAGCAGTAGAACGTCGGACTCTCAAGCTAATGACAGTGGTTCAAAATCCATTGAAGGCTGGCTCACAGATGACTATATTATATGTATCAAAATAACCAAATGTTTGACATCCAATAGCTGATGATTAATATATCAATGTGTTCTAGAGGTGTCTTTAAATAAACCAAACCAAAAACTGCCCGTGGGAAATGAAAGTAATGAATGTTTAACCGCACGTCAGCAGATTGCTCACAAGCACCAATTATGTGTTAAACTTACATTATTTGTATAAAATCAGACAGGACACCACAGAGCATAGGCGTATGAGAAAGCTGGAGCAAGTTTCTTATTTGGGCAAAAATTAAAGTGGAATTTTCTTTTAAAACACTTAAATTCAGGGGAAAATTGACCAGCCCCATTTCCTCTCCCCCCCCCCTCCCCAAAATGGGAACGTGTATGCCTATGACAGAGCACTACCTTTGATATAGCAGTTATAGAACACTGGTTGAAACAGAAAGCAGTTCACTGACACGGATTGATGCAACACAGGATAGAAAATGAAATACCGTCGGTCATGAATGGTTGCTCACGTTAAACGGTTATGCAATGTTTGATTCAGAAATCATTTCGTCTTTGCACAGTAATGTCATGGTACATGATTAACAAAGTAAAAAAACTAAACTTTTTTTTTTTTTTTGACACCACTAGAGCACACTGATTTATTAATCATTGGTTATTTTGGTAATTCTGACACGTTGTCGAGTGTGAACCTGCCTCCAACAAGTTTTGAACCACTGTCTTCTGCTTGGAGTTTGATGTTCTACCACTGGATCACCGAGGCTCACTTGAAAGTAAAATGATGACAGTTAAACATCTGAAAAAGTTGTTAAGTAGGATATGAAACACTCTGCTTCTTTTGATATCTGTGGGTCATTCGGTACTGGTGAGATGATTTTGGAGAACAAGTGGTTTTTAAAAAAAAATTCTGCTTAAATAAAGGTGACCATTCTGATAGGTTTGACTGTGAGAGAATTAGTAACTGATATGACATGTATACTGTATAGAAATCACAGTGTGTGTATATGTCTATCTATATTATTACTTGTTCTGTCTATTAACACTTGTATACATGCTAACATAATAAAACAGGTTAGGTATGGTGACCATTCAAACACAGGGCTGAGAATAGCAAATGAGAAAACAGCTGAAATTTTGTTAAAATGTAAACAGAGAGGTACATTTCATGGAAAACTAACAAGAACGTAGATTTCCTTTCAGAAGGATAAGCAAAAAACAGGATTTTTTTGCGATGGAGCCAAGCGACCGATCCAAGGGAAGGTTTGGGAGTGGGCAGTGCCCCCCTCTCCACAGGGGAGGTGCTTTTCTGAAATACAGAGGGAAATTCCACTTAAATTTGTTTTTGCCTGTCTTATCAATTTATTTTATATCATCCATTTCCCTGTCGCTGAATTCCATTGAAACAAATTGTCTCTAATGTGAATTTTACGAGTGATGGTCATGTTGCTGAGACAAGCTTATGGATGCAGCCATGTTGGATTTCCGTGTGACTGGTCTTGACCAATAAGAGCCCAGAGATCCTCTGTGCTTCACAATTTTCCTTAGAATGTCGGATATGGCCGAAGTGATCCGCAAGAAACTGAAGTAAAGTGTGATCACTCACAGAATACTAACTGCTCTTGTTTTTTACAGCGGTTTCAAAACTTTTTTTTTTTTCTGGGAAACATTTCTCTTTTTCGTTGCTTATAAGAGAAACGGCCAAAAGAAAATGGACTTCACAAGCCTGGAAATAAGTGCTCGGTCACGGACATTGTCTGGTACAAAATTGTCATTTGTCAAGCTTTGACAGTCAC
>JAULBS010152749.1:0-12040 GCA_032355785.1 Symmetromphalus regularis
CTAAATACATATGTCAGAATGACCATATGATTGACGTCCAATAACCGATGATAAAATATAAATCAATGTGTTCTAGATAAAACAAACTTTACTTTGCAGCAAGGCGTCATTTAATAAAACACACTTTACTTTACTTCCAACATAAAGGACATCACATACCAATGAGATACTGCTTGGAACGAGAACATAATAACAAAGTAATAAACTAGCAAACTAATAGGAGAAAATCAAAAGTTAAACATAATTTATTATATTTTTTAATGGTTTAATTTATTATTTTGATTTTCTGTTTATTTTCTTTCAAACGTGTGTACTATCACCAGTGGCGTGCGTACAGCGGTTTGGTGAGGCCCGGGGCCAACTCCTTGACTGTATGCCCCCAATACTCAAGTATAGGGCTTAATACTGAGAAATGTGAGTTTCACTTTTTGATTGGTTGCCCCTCTTAAATGAATGTCCAGGGTCGTCGCACCCTATGTCCCCCTTTCTGCACGTCACTGTACATCGCATTGTCCATATTAAGAATACTAAATAAATGTAGTTTAACGTTTTCTTTTCATTTTTTTCAGATTCTGTTCATCGAATGCATTTCCATTATGACATATCTCGTTATAATAACACTGAGCAAATCCTCGAGTCAGAATTTCATATCTTCAAGATGCGTCCAAAACCTTCCTCATCACACGAACCAAGACCACCACATCATATAGAGGTAACCATTTTGTAGAAACCTTAATACTCATTACCTATATCTTAACACCATTCAAAGGCTTTCGTGAAGGAAGGTATGATGCAATACCATCATTTTGACGAAAACAACAGACTTTACCAAAAAACGAAATTAATGTTCATCTAATGACAAGTGGTGATTTTCTTTTCTAGCTATCATCTCCCTAGCCGATAATAATAAATTTGCACTATACATCTTTTGGATTTGGCCTTCAACATAGATTTTGTCGTGTGTAACCAGCTATGGAAATAGTTAAAGAAGTTATAGCTACTTTGGCAAAGAGAGTTTTTTACAGCTTCAGTCGAATACTAGTACATGTATATTAAAAACATTAATCAACATGGAATTCAGAAAGACATTGTGACGATTTGCTGTTATCAAAATTAATGTTCCGCCTATTTGAAAACAGATATATTTTTTAATTAATTATAGCTTAAAATAATGTTCAATAACTTAGGCCAAAATTATTTGCCATAAAATAGGTTAAACATGGCTTAAGACAGTAAGGATGAAAAGAATTGGCTTAATTCAAATCCATGTCCAACAAATTCTCAAATACAAAATCTTTCTCAATATCTTCAGGACCAGCGGGTCATTTGCTCCCCCTCCCCCCCAATAATCTGGTGTGGCCCTTTTTTGTGACAATATTTTAATTTATTACCCGGTAGGAGCCCTACAAATGGCGCCCCTATTCAGTCTTGCCCCCTCAATATTTAAACGGCTGCGCCGCACCTGCTCTTTCTACATATATTTTCACAAACATGATTTTTTAATAAGTCAAACACATTAAATGACGCGTGAAATATTTCTCTGTAGGACATTTATTTAAACGAGCTAGGTAAATGATGAGAATAACTAGGACATTGTCTGGCGGGATAAGACTTGGCTCGACATAAAACCGCGTATGAATTGTCCCTCGCGCTAGATTCGTTCGGTACTGTACCTCGGCTAGTAAAACTTTCAGCCTGGTTAAACTGAGTGATTATTGGCGAACAATACCGGTTCCAGGCGATGTGTCAACGTGGTGATCATTTCTGCCGCATGGGCGACGAGCAAACTGAATGTTTTCATTACTTAATGAAGCAGCAGTGGCGAGCACTGGCTGTGTTTACATAGCAAATCAACCGGAAGTGAACTCGTGCCTACACTCGATAGAGCAGTCGCATCCAGCGAGTCCAGACCAATAACAATTAGAGTTAGACCTTAGCAAACTTAAATATGTCAACAAGCAAATATTTACTTACATCCATGTTCCTTTATATATGTATTGTATAGATTTTACATGATCTGCTTGGATTATTTCGCAAATTAATGAATACAGACGGCTCAGACAATATTACCCACCATCTTGACATCTCTTCAAATATAATAGACATAGCTCGAAATTAAAACAAACCCAAGGAATCATTGGTTGTTTGTGGAGTCCTTGTTTTTAACAAATGGCAGAAAGAGGGCAGCATACTGTAGAAAGTCTTACAGTTATCCATCCTCGCAAGGTCAGTGGCCCTGTGTACATTTGTGTACGTGGGACCCCTAACCAACATTGTTCATAAAATCCGCGCCAAGATTTTTCTTTTTTGATTGGATGCTTCTCCTAATGCGAAGAACCAATCACAATTCGGGTTTCAGTGCATCGGTCTTCACCTTATCGATGTAAATAACGAATCATGGAAGAGACGAAAACATTTATGTGTTCGTAAATTTAAATGAAAAAAACTGTGACACGATGACTTATCCACAACTTTTAAAATGAGGCGACTGTTATAAGGTTTAACTGCACCATGAAGTACGCTAGGTTTTGTGTGTTTATGTTTACTTCGCTGCCTATCTGACTTATAAAACGAGCGATCTAATTGAATACTATTTTTAAGCATGATATCACCAAATATATTTTCATATTGATGGCGCATTAAGTTTCGGTCAGTCGCCACATTTTTTCCATTCATACATATAAATTTCTGGTTTTGAATTCACGTAGATCATATCAACAAAAATATGTTCATATAGATGGCGCATTAAGTAACCCGGCTTTTTATGAACTATATTGGTCAGGAGACCCACGGACACGAGTGTACACAGGACCCCTGAAGTTGTGAGAATGACAACTATCATTTTAATATATTAGCTTTAACATTGTAATGATTTTATTCTAGTATATTATTGATATACATTTTGGTATCGTTTGCGCCTATATTTAATATTATACATAACTTAATACACATTTTTGTTTACAGATACGTGTATACCAAGTATTGGATATAAATCTTATGCACACAAAACAGGGATTGCGCCTTTTAGATGCAAAGAAGCTGAGTGCGCACATGCATGGCTGGTTAACGTTTCGAGTGAAAAAAGCTGTAGAAACATGGTTTAATAATTCGGCGTCTAATTTTGGTGAGTATAAATAATATAGGCTTTGTATTGATTTCACTGTTGTTGAAATGCTTACTTTTAATACTGATATCGCAATATATGCTTATAAGTGGCGGATATTCTGGGGCATAGCCAGAGAACGAAAAACGCCGAGGCCAACCCAGACACTGGGAGCTTGAACCATGTGGATAATAAATATTTGTATCATGGGGAAATAAAACAAATCTACGGGAATTTCAGACGAGGGAAACGTTTCGTCTACCTAATGCTGGCTACGCTAGATATATTGAAAATTGGAGCAGGCAATTTAAAAAAAAAATAATAATAATAATAATAAAGGGTCAAAAGTTCATTACGACAAAATTTTAAAGATAATTTTTTTTATATAAAATGGTTGCCATGGAATGGGATGTCTGGTCCCCCTTGACACTATGGATTCTGTTGTGCTTATGTTATTTAATTTTTTTATGAAATATAGTTAGCAGAAATTTTATAGAGCAAAGTAGGTATCCTAATGGGTTCCTTTAATGATAAAACTATAAAGTATATATCATTTTGGAAACTATGTTTTCCCAATGGTAACTGTTCTCTAAATCTCTACCGCAGCTAGATCATGCAGACGCTTGTCTCGTTTGGAATTTCCGCAGATTTGTTTTCCTCATCATACTGATATTTATTATCCACATGGTTCAACATCCCAGCGTCTGGGTTTGTCTCGGCGTTTTTTCCTCTCTGGCTACGCCCCAGTAAATGCCTAGTCTAGTTTGTCAGTCTTTCCATTCATACATATACATTTCTGGTTTTGTATTCACGTGGATTATATCGTGCTCTTGAGAGGTTAGTATTTAAAAACATTATTTTATTTTTGTGTGGAGAGATAGGTGGGGTGTCAGTACTAATTTTCATTGTTGTCTCTAATCATTAGAATTTGCTTATTGATGTTTTTTTTATAAATATCATGTCCTTTATTTGTTTCAGGTTTGCTAGTAACGACTACAGCTGGTAGAGGTATCCATGTGAATGGCAGTTATATTCGATTTGCTCAGCGAAACGAACATCACGAAAGTAAACAGCCAATATTGGTCATCTTTACAGACGATGGACGGTCCAGGCATCCCAATTACATATCGCCAGACGACGAAGGTCAGTTTCTATGTATTTATGGTCAATATTCTTATTGATTGAAAACATAGCTAGTACTGAGTAAAATCAAAATTATCGAGTTCTTACGCAGTCGGTATTAATAATATCGAAGCACTAGATCTCGTTCTTTTAGTTTTGTTGCTAATGATTCCAATTCGCAGTAGGCTAGCAGGAAATAAAAGTAAACAGTTAAATTTAATGGTATATTTACAGTTTATTAATTTTAACTTTTATATTTAAATAATTTTCAAAAACTTTGACTTTGGCTGTTACACAAAGGGATAAACAAATGTATAACCTGAAAAAAAAAATATATAAAAAAATAGCAGAAGCGTGGTTCTTCCAGACCTTTAAAAATATATTTATTTGTACCTTTTCATCAATGGATTGACTAAAAAGAAAACAAAACGAATAAAAGTTTTTAAAAGAAAAGAAGAAGCGAATGGTATTATTGTCTCGTTATCTTGGTTTTAGAAATTCAATTTACATCATGTAAAATACATAATTTTTATGTTCTAGTGAGCCTCTGTGATCCAGAGATAGAATATTGCACTATCATTCTGATGACAGTGGTTCAAAATTTCTTTGAAAACTGGCTCACTCTTGACTACGTGTCAAAATAACCAAATGTTTGACATCCAATACATGTGTTGTAGTAGTGTTACACGAAACAAACCATTTATGTTCTTGCCAAAACTTTGTATATTTTGAATCTCTTAATAAATGAACTGAATGTTCTTGGAAAGAAAACAAAAACAACTTATTATTGTCTAATTGTTTTGTTTGTATTGTGTAGGTTACCTGGAATTAAAACAGGATGTTCTTCGTCAAGAACGTCTGCAGGAGATCCGCAACAAACACTTCCGGCAAGCAATTAGATTCCTCAACGAGCGGGACCGCGCCAAGATGTCGTCTGCTCAACCTGCATCATCAGGACTGGCGCCAAGACAGACTCACAACCGCAGAAGTAAACGTTCAACAACCATGGCACTGCAAGCGTTAGGAATTTATTCAGTTGGTTCAGACAGAGTTAAAAGAAGCTCCGGCAAAAAGAAATCCAAAGGTGGTCGAAAGAAAAGAACGTTCGACATTAACAGATACCGTATTCACAGAAGAACATGCTCCAGACATCCCATGTATGTGGACTTTGATGAGATCGGATGGTCAGGTTGGATTATTTCTCCTAAAGGATATAACGCGTATCACTGTACGGGCGAATGTCCGTTTCCACTCGGTCAGAGTCAAAAACCGACCAATCACGCAACGGTACAGAGCATTGTGCACGCGCTGCGCGTGGGTAAGGACGTAGGTACACCATGCTGTGTTCCAAATAAACTTTATTCTATAAGTCTGTTGTATTTTGACGACGACGAGAACGTGATTTTGAAGCAGTATGATGACATGGTGGCAGCTAGTTGTGGATGCCATTAGCAGGCGAGTAAGGATTATTCCATTCTGACAGAAAGTGCTATTCGATAAGACGAGGAGGTGCAGCTCGATGAAGTATTACGCAAATACATACAAAACAAGATACAAGTATTTGGTTTGTTAGTTGTGTGATGTTTCACGAAACAGTCTAACGACATTTGAGCGAACTAGTGATATTTAAAACGTAAATATGACTGTTGATGTTCTGCATCTATATGATGGCCAAATAATGCTATCTCGGCAGACATTAAAGATGCACGTGCATTCTGACCTGCATCTAGATGATAGCCAAATAATGCTATCTCGGTAGACATTAAAGATGCACGTGCTTTCTGACTTGCATCTAGAAGATAGCCAAATAATGCTATCTCAGTAGACATTAAGATGCACGTGCTGTCTGGCCTGTAAGATTGTTTTCATTGAAATAATATGTCCCAACAATCGACAGTATGATATATTTTGTACATTTGCTTTAATATATTTTGTAATTGTACAGAACATTTGCATAACAAATATGATGACATCTAGCGCTCCTTGTGGACGTATTTGTCAATAAGATAACTGTGCTCCTTACAGAAACAGGCAGAGAATCCATTGTCGGGTGTGTGGCCATACTGCATACACTTGCCCGACAATACCGTACAACAACAACAATAATAATAATAATAATAAAAGGGAAATGACGATTGCGGAGGTGGTGGCATGTGCTCACAGTGCTGCCGCATGGATCAGCTCCTGAGAAAACCCACCAAGTACATTGAATAGTACGAGTGAAAACTGTAATGTATTAAAGGCTGGTTTCACGAGATTTATGACTTAAACAAACAGGTGTGCAGGCGGTAAACAGACGGCGTTTACAGATGATTATTTGTAGACAAACACAAAATTAAAATGTCGTGCACATAGACTATCTCCTGTTGGTGAATCAACTCTCAATGACATTAAGTTGGATCGGGACTTTCTGGTCTCTAGTACGGGGCCAGATTTAGACCTGGGGAGGGGGGGAGGACTCGGTACACTTCAGGTTCGGGGGCCCCTCAACAGAAATTAAATTACATGACAAATAAAAAAATGAGCTAAAATTAATGAATAGAACTAAAAAAAATGTTTATATAAAGGAAGTCCTTAGTCTGGGGGTCACCTCTTGGCCCTTATAAATCCGATAATGCTCTAGTATCATTATGCCTGATGAAATAATTATATACGTCAGTGTGTTATCCAGGATTGATATGAGGCAGACGACGTAATTGCGGCCTCATGCTGTGGGGCCATCTTCAGATTTGCCTCATCTGTTTTCAGCCTCTCGACACTGTACATATACCAACAGTGGCGGATCTAGGGGACCAGCCCCACCCCCCAATTTTTTTTATATAAATTGCGATTTAAATAATATTAAAACAATTATTATTATTATTTTTAACATTAAAGAATCCCAGGAATCGGCATCATATTATTGGGGCCCCCTCAATGGATTTTCTTGATCCGCCACTGACTAGGATTATTATATAAGTGAAATGAAAAGTGGGCGTTATGTTATTTTTAAACCAGAATGTAAAATAAGAACACGACATATTAATATTATTATCTAACAAATTCCTGATAAAGACTATTAATTCATTTATCAATATTGCAGGCACGTATATGGACAACTGACGGATTGGGTACAAAATCTCTATCAAATTTTGGTAACAATTCTCACGAGAGGGGCACATTCCCCCTCCCCGGTTCCTATGGCCACGATATGCCCTATAAAAACTAAAATAAGTGTAATAAAATATGTAAGTATAAGCATAATGCTATTGAATTGTAATCCATGAAAGGTAGGTTACTGTATTTAATTAAATAATAAAGCAAAGTAAAAAAGGATACATTCTCGTATCAGCGTTCAGCTGGAGTCCATAAGTGTTTTTGATTACTGTATTTTTTGTGATATAACATTAACAACAGAATAGTGTTATTTCCGTGTGTGCACCTGCTTGGTTTCTGGACACTGTTTTGTGCCAAAGTGTGACTGACATTTCTCTCGATTCCGTCAAAAGTGCTATCATGCTGCAAGTATGTACTGTACGTTTTAAACTGACTGAACATATTGTTTCTGTGCTACCTGTAAGTATGTAAATATATATATATATATATATTTGTGTGTGTAAATGTTGTAATATTAGACCACTCATGTGTCCCGTCATTGTACATAGACCATGTTTCACCACATCAAGAGATAAACGTTAAAATAACACTTGCTGGTTGTTTTTATGTTTTAATATTTCTTAGATGGTTGATTTAATTTTAATCGCACATTATGCTACAATGTTCTGTATAGGGAGATCCATTTGAAGGGAGATCCATTTGAAGGGAGCCTATAACGTTATAAATGTTAATTATATAAATATTGTCACAAAAAAGTGCGCCGCAGATTATTAATGGGGAATGTCCCCTTACCCCCACCTGGCTGCGCCGGCCCTGAATGTTATTGCATATGAATTATATTACTTCATATATGCGGCTCTAAAAACGTTCATATGTGAGCTTCAGTGGTCGTGGTAGGACAAGTGCGAAAATCCTTTGAAGCCCATGGGTAGGACATTGGTCTCTCAAGCTGAAGACAGTGGTTCGTTAGAAGCTGGCTCAGACTTGACTACGTGTCATTATTACCAATTAATAAATGAATGTGCTCTAGTTGTGTCGTTAAACAAAAAAATTAAAATAAAACAAATAAAAAAAAAACACCTTCAAAACGTTTTACAGTAGAAATCCAGAAGAGACGACTTGTTACCGACTAAAATGTTGCCTGTATAGTGCCTATTTTGGGTTGAAAATACATTATACTTAATAAATAACTTGCGTACTCATGTCGTGTGCCGAGAGTTTTAAACAGCCCCTTTGTTTTTTTTCTAAGAAACGATTTTTTGCTTCCTGTATATAAACAAAAGATGTAATGAGCAGAAACAGATAAATATTTAGGTTACCAACATAATTTAAATAGTATTCTTTAAAACCCGTGTTCGCGCCTGTGTGCCACTGGTAAAGTATTACATCTTTCGCGTTAAAGTGACAATTATTTTGACGGATTCGTGATAGCTTTGTCTTAATAACCGAGATAATTACCGATTAAAGAATAGGTTTGTAAGTGAAAAAACTAATTCATGAAAGATGATAGACTTGAATAAGATAATATGAGAGGAAGAAGAAACTATTAATAGTAATATTTAAATACAAAGAATGTTTACCATACGATATTAACATGGTAAAAAGGTAGAAACTTTTCTTTCAACCCCAAGAAATGTTTATCAAGAGTTACGTAATTTACATTTTGACCGTTTTCCCCTCAAGATCACACTACATTCGTGTTGGGATTTTCAGTTCTTTCTGTAGGAAGCACGCTTAAGGATCCGTTACGGTATTGACAAATAGTTTTATTATATTTTATTATTATTATTTTTTTTTAAGTGCACGTATATTTATTAATCATCGGCTATTGGATTTCAAACATTTTATTATTTTGACACGTAAAGTGTGAGCCTGCCTCCAACGGGTTTTGAACCACTGTCACCAGCTTGAGAGTCCGACGTTCTACCGCTGGACAACCGAGGCTCACGATACTGACTTGTGATTAAATATTAAAAAAGGACATTTATTGTTTATATGGACAGAAAATGCATGCCATTCCCAACACTGACATCATATTATTTTAGGCTGCAATCATGAGCAACTTGGATAAATTAAATTTATTCTCGCACCAACCACAACTGGTTATTCAAAGGCCGTGCTGTCCTGTCTGAAAATTATTTCTTCAGTATGAGTCCAGTTAAAAGCTCACGACTATTACTTTTTTTGACCTTCTAATGTTTTTATAACAGTTCTAAATACAAATCAAAGAATTAATCCAAATTACATCAAGTGATCTGACAATCATTTTGAATTTAAAAATTAATACCAATTTAAAAAAAATAAACATTAGAAAAGAAAAGATGTTATTTTGCAAGAGGTCCACTTCAAATATCACAAAAATGGTTATACACATATGGTATATATTCAATGGCATATCTTCATAAATTCAAAACTAAAGTCTGTTTACGCTACTTGGAACATAGTTTTTGACGAATAAAAACCAAAATATATAACTTACCTCATTAATGTTGATATTTTTCGAAATAAAAAATATGTCCTATTTTTCCTCTGGATTGATGTGTCCATTGGTTCTGTATTGTGTAAATGGCAGTCAAAAGTATTGTTTTGGCATTTCGAGCCAGCGTTAATTTGACCGCCATTTTGCAGATGTGGGACAAATCCATATAGAATGGGGATGTTAGATAATTATTTGTATAATGTATTTTTATGGTACGCAGTTATTATTTTATAAATATATTTATCATAATTTAATATCAGTGCCATATTTGCAAAGATTTATTTATTAAAGCAAAAACGATGAACGAGATACGAATATTACCGGAAATGACCGAGATGTTCGGAATATGAGTTACATCACTTTGTCATGATCTCGTCTGCCATGAATGTTGCCGTTGTCAAATATAATCGAGTTTTACACTATGATGAATGGGTAATATTTTAAATTATTATTCAACAAAGTAATGAAAAAAATTGGAACATAGGACATTTTTGTTATTTCCAAAACTCTAGCCCTTTTTCGCCTAGGTTCACGCAAACAAAAGTAATCGAAAAAAATCCATGTTCCAAGTAGCGTAAACAGACTATAGGTACGGAATGATTTACATATTAGCAAGGAAAGGATCATTAACAACACCCCAGCACACTGGTTAATATGTAGTTATTAGGTGTCAGAATTACTGTATGTAAGTCACATGGTCTTCAGAGGAAACTCGCTTCAACTATATAGAGAACTGTTTTTGATTAGTGGCAAGGAATGTTTTATGTTTCTTTTCTCACAGACAGGACAGCACAAACCAGTTTTTTTATACGAGTCATCTATACGGTACCGAACATCGGCTCCCTTTCCAAAGGCAAATGTCACTGAAAATCCCAATTTCTGGATTATAAATTCCTATATTTGTTAATAAATATAATATTACAGTTACATAAATTTGGTGGAGGGAAAAAAAATTCCCTATATGACTAAAATTGTGCTAATTTTCCCAATCCCTTCAGCCATAGGACCTTAGTGGAAAATCCTGGATAAATCCTTGCATGTCGAATGGGCTGAGATCTAGCTCAGTCAGTAGAGTGTTTGTTTGGGGTGCTTTGGGTCATAGGATCAAACCCAATGAGTGGACTTATTCTCCGATTGGGTTTATTTCCTTTCCCAACCTGAACCCAACGACTGGTTTATAAAAGGCTAGAGTATGAGAGCAATGTAATGTCTCTGGAAAAGTGCATGTAAAAGAAACCTTGCAACTCCGACGATTATGTGTTACAATTAGGCCACATAAAAACAAATACTTTTCCAGGTAGGGTGGGAGGTTTTTATTTAAAAAAAAAAATTATATTTAGAATGGCTGTGTACAGGAAGATGAAAACTAACCATGGTATTCATGGTTAGAAGGCATGATAGGAAGGTAGAGAAGACCATAGAAACTCTAGCTAGCTAGAAAGTGAACAAGAAAACATTAAAATTGGTACATCTTTAAATTTGTCCAATAGAGGCACTGTCGTCAGGACGCTAAACAAGTCATTTTTTTATCTGGCCTTACCAGTTGTTTAGCCAATGATTAATACAGTGTGAATGCTCTGCAAGACTTGGTGTTTGTATGTACACCACTTGCACCAGCCAGTTGTCCACAACTGGTTTATCAAAGGATGTGGTATGTGCTGTCTTGTCTGTGGGAAAGAGTAGCCTATGCGGTGGCGGGAGGTTTCCTGTAAAGAAATACATGCATATATTTATATATATTTTAGTAATATTACTGGGAGGTTTATTTGTTGTTGTTTTGGGTGTGTGTTTTTTCAGTATCAAAAATTGGTAGATAGTAAATAATAATATATTTTTGATTTATATATTCAGGTGGGTTTTTTTCAATATATTCAGGGAAACAAAACTTATTTTTTCATTTATTTTTTTCTTTTAAGAGACAAATTTCATATACCATATTAGTTTTGTAATTGACTGTTATAAAATGAATTTCATTTTTCAGCTATCGGTAATGAACCGTGCAGATGTACAAGAATCACCAATCCCATCATTCATGGGACTGGGAAACGCCCGATCTCTCGCTCATCTGTACAGCTACCTTGCTTTTTTCTTTTAAGAGACAAATTTTATATACCATATTAGTTTTGTAATTGACTGTTATAAAATGAATTTAATTTTTCAGCAATCGGTAATGAACCGTGCAGATGTACAAGAATCACCAATCCCATCATTCATGGGACTGGGAAACGCCCGATCTCTCG
>JAULBS010152760.1:0-12040 GCA_032355785.1 Symmetromphalus regularis
CCACATTTAACTCTTTAGTCAGGTAATGGTCTCTTCTTACATCATATCCACATCTAACTATTTAATCAGGTAATGGTCTCCTACATCATATCCACATTTAACTCTTTAGTCAGGTAATGGTCTCTTCTTACATCATATCCACATCTAACTATTTAATCAGGTAATGGTATCCTGCATCATATCCACATCTAACTATGTAATCAGGTAATGGTCTCCTACATCATGTTCACATCTAACTCTTTAATTAGGTAATTGTCTCCTTCATTATGTCCACATCTAACTCTTTAATCAGGTAATGGTCTCCTACATTATATCCACATCTAACTATTTAATCAGGTGATACTCCTTTATAATGTCTCCTACATCATATCCACATCTTACTCTTTAATAAAGATATAACTCATTTATCAGGATACAAAATTGTCATTTCTTAACCAGCCCAGTTTGGTATTTGATCTAGATGGTAATTTAGCTGGTTCTGCAGGTAGTTTTTATTATTCAAGAAAAAACTACAGACAGGACTGTTTTAAAGTTTTGTTGTTGATATTAAACCTTTGCCATGTTAGTTATATTTCTAATTACAGTGAGAGAGTTTTATTCATTTCAGCTGATCGGCAAAGCTTGGTCACTAATATATACTATAGAGAACTTTTGAAAGGTCACCATTATGTAATAAAAGGTGGAGATTTAGAAAGCCTGTTTGAAAATAACAGTGACAGCAAACAAATTATTAACTGTGTAGGACCACATTGTGAGCAATGCATTGAATTTGCTTAATCAGATTGTGAAATTGATTAATAATTGTCAAAGAGGCCATGTAAAATTCAGCTAAAAATTGATAAAAACTAGTAACAGAAAAATGGTTTCCAAAATATCTTTTGTAAGTGTAAAGCAATGTGTGCACATGAATTTTGCATCAGTAGTTACAATGTTTGAGACCTCCATTGTGGACAAACTTTGCATAAATGTTAGACTTGTTTCTTCATTTGTCAGTACAATGTTATGTACATGTAGGTAACTCTTCCATAGTTGTGCTGAGTATACATCAAAATTAAACCTTTGCCTTGCTTGTTGTCATTATAGGAAGAGAGTCATTCATTCCGATTAGTTGGCAAAGCTCGGCCTCATATTATGTACATGGAGGGAGGAGACCCACTGGCACCAGACATTGAGAGTCTCTGTATGGTACCCACTGTCCCGGAGGACGATGAAGGTTTGTCCTGTTGAGAACCAGATGAAATTTTCTAACTCATCATATGTGTAAATGCAAAAAAAGTAAAGTAAAGTTTGTTTTATTTAACGACGACTCTAGAGCACATTGATTTTTATCTATCATCAGCTATTGGACGTCAATCATATGGTCCTTCTGACACATTTGTTTTTAAAGGAAACCTGCTGCCACCACATATGCTACTCTTTCCGATAAGTAGCAAGGGGTCTTTTATGTGCAGTCCCACAGACAGGACAGCACATACCACTGTGTTTGATGAACCAGTTGTGAACTACTGGTTGGAATGGAAACAGTGTGTACATGCATGCATGTGTGTGTATATGTGTTAATGTTTATTTTTAGTTGTATAGTACAATCTAATGCATCAGATTTGTCAACCTTAACTTGTCATATGTAACAAAGCTTCCTTTTCCTGTTCTGGAAATGGTATTAAATAATTTTGTAAGCATTAACTTGATTAAGTTATCATGTAATTTCATGTGAGAAATATATCCAGTTTCCTCGTCGACTGATTATGTTAATATTTTGCTTATATATTTCAGAAGCAAAACCACCAGCTATACCATTGTTTGTTACTCTGTCAAGTATTGCCAAAGACAATCAGTTCACTATGGCATCACGTGATGTGTATGTGGTTTGTGTGCGTACAATGGCCGTCAGTCAAAAGAAGGTAAGTAACAACTCTTACAAAACATATCTCCTTACATGTTGTACAGCGGTGCCCCTAAGTTTTCCTGCCTTATTGTGAAAGCGGTGTTACAACAGCATCAAACTTTTAAGTAAAGTAGAATCACGTCAAAGTGAAGAATGTTTCCATTGTGTGCATGCTAACAGAGCAATACTTAGTTTTCATGTATCTGTCTGAATTTCACAGAAGTTGAATAAAACTTAATGACAGTTTCCCAGCTTTCTCTTTGCATGTTGTGGTTGGTACTGCCAGTTACCATCATGATGGCTTCTGAATTCTACCACACCTTGCTCACTCTCCAGACCTTACTCCCTCAGACTTGTACTTATTATCTAGATTCCAATCTGCATTCTCTGCCCTAATTCGTGATGGATAAAAAGGTGACTATCAATAAAAAAGATGGTATAAAATCTTTAGTTAGCACTGCCTTTCATAGCCAGGCCAGAAACATTTGGAATACCTCTCTTAGGAAGCAATCAAATAGCTCATAGATAAAACATGTAGTACAAATCAATAGATTTGTGAACGGAACATGTTCAGGTATAGTAAAAAAAATCTTCATCCTATGCCTACCCAAAATCAGTAACAAAATGTGACATCTTAACACAGACACCTGCTTAATAAAGTTAATTACTACTGGATTAGATTAACTTGTAATTACTACTGGATTAGATTAACTGGTAATTACTACTGGATTAGATTAACTGGTAATTACTACTTGATTAGATTAACTGGTAATTACTACAGGATTAGATTAACTGGTAATTACTACAGGATTAGATTAACTGGTAATTACTACTGGATTAGGTTAACTGGTAATTACTACAGGATTAGATTAACTGGTAATTACTACTTGATTAGATTAACTGGTAATTACTACAGGATTAGATTAACTAGTAATTACTACTAGATTAGATTAACTGGTAATTACTACTGGATTAGATTAACTGGAACTATGGCTCATTAAGACAAGTGGGTGTTTAACAGAGGTTGTGGTTCAAACAGGTTGAACTATGAATGTTGCATAGTGTAAAAAAACAGTAAAGTTAATTGTTCTAGTATCCTGAATGGTGTGCATTTCCTGCACCCTGCCCAAAGATCCATTTGTACTGCTTCTTCAATAGCTTACTGCTTGTATATCTTACGACTGTAAGCTCAGCTGTCAGTAACATGTTATGAAGTGTTAATCACATTGTCTCACTGCAATTCTCTCTCTGTCACAAGTCACTAACAAATGTGTGCTGTCAAAATTCTGAAAGGCCTTTTTTTTATTACTCATTTACACATCAACAAACTTAAAGAAAAAAATATAAATTGCAGTGTTTTCCTCACCTCCAAAATTGAGCAGGCAATTTTAAAAACTAAAAATCCAGTTAGTATGGTAAAATGATTATCTATATTGTACAGAACTATTGTGTATAATGAATGGATAATTTTGTCTCTCTCCTATAAATGTTTTTAAATGATTTTATATTTTTATTTTGTTTGACTCCTAAACATTATTTAACAGAAATCCAATTAATAATAAAAAAAAGGCCTGACAGAAGCATGTATCTAAATCTTTGTTATTATGTTTGTATTTTCCTACATTCACGTCACATGTAACTAACAAGCTTACTAAAATAGTGACCAAATAAAATGGTTTTTTTGTCAGTTATTTCTTCAAGATTATAATGATATGTAAATAATTTGTAAATATATATTTAATTATATTCTTCTGGTTTAGGAATTTTTGGGTTTGAAATTTCATGTAACTTTAAAAAATTATAATAATTTGTCCAATTTATAGATACAGACTGCAGCCAGTATTGCATGAGAACACAATTTGTATGAATAGCAAAATTGTTGACCAAGTTTAAAGGTATAGTCCCACGGAATTTAAGGGGCCTTTTGCTCTAAATATTGATTACGAATAAAACTTACATGTATTTGTTATACTAGATCTCGTTTTCATATCACGCAAGACATTTTAACTGAACCATGGTATAAAGAATTCCATGTCAAGTCAATCAATTTTTTTTCACTTTTAAACATTTCAAATTTCAAGATCAGAACTCCTCGTGAGGTGAAATAAATTGGTACGAAATGTTTTTGCAGCTACAAAAATGTTCAGAAGTTTTAAAATAATGGCTAATTTCGGAATAGACGTCATGTGACTTGAAATATATATGTCACACCTTAAACGGAGAAAAAACCTTCTTTTTTTTTCGATTTATTTGTCCATGAGCATAATTTATTATTATTTTTAAAATATTAATAATAAGCGAGATGCAGTGGTTATGTAAGTAGTTGAATGAATTATTTCTATGGACAAATCAAATGTTTATATTTAAAATTCTTTGTTTGGAAGCTAATTAGGTCAAGGGTCTGTGGGACTACGCATTTAATACTTGCTAGAAATTATGAACAAACGTTTTCATATATGTTTCCAATGTGTTTTTGTAAAAAACATACCTAAATCAAAACATCCCATGTCAAAATGCATCCTTTTTTTGTTAGAACATACAAAGTGCAATTGTGATGTCAAGTTGAACTTTAAAATAGTTATGTTCAATACAAGTGCCCATGGTTTGTCATACTAAAATTATATTTTTTATTGATGTCGCTCTGCTTTGTTTTCAGCATGCACCTATAAATAATGCATATTAACTATTTATCTGAACCTTGACATAAATGTGCTATTATAATATGACATGTTAAAGCACAGATAATACATTATGTAACACTTTCTCTTTACCACAGTTTTGGACTGGTAGATCAGTTTAGTGGTGTAGGGTAAATAAACAAAACAAAAACACACACAACCTTCTAGCTACTGGCTCGGAAGAGTTGTGTTGAGGTGAAGAGTTTTTTAAAGGAATATTTGTTAAATATTTGTTTTAATTTTCCATCTTGTTTTGCAGTGCCAGCTGAGTATAAAGAAATGCTGGATTATGGTAGTACTCACATCAAGCTGTTTGAAACACTAAAGAAAGAATTTAAGGTAAATACAAACAACATTTAAAAACCATTTGTTAAAGTGTAACCAACATAAATAATTGCTTGGAAGTTGAGGTTGATGGGTAGATGGTGTCTACATTCTATTAGGGGGAGATAATTCAGTTTGCTATGGTCATCATAAGAAGAAAAGATAACTTAGCAATATGTAGTTGTGATACAACTGGTTAGTATGAATAATAATAAAAATTGGAAACAGATTTTATTTATTTTTAAATTGGCAATCAGTATCATATAAAATAAGTAAAAAAGTGAATGTATTATATATTTGTAATTGCAGTAAACATTTGACTTTTGTTTTAAAACATAAAAAACCAATACAATATTTGATTTAAAGCATTTGCGAAATGTATGGCTGGCAGCTAGAGAACAAGTTTCCTCACTGGATGAACTTGATATGGCTACGACCAGACTTCGTGTGCGACTGCCTGACGAACCTGTTCCCGAGACACCACAACCTCATGTGCTGGAGAAATCACAGGTTAGATTAGAACTGCTAATTTAGTTACTAACAATAAGGTTCTGTGACCATTTTGTTTTTATGTTTATTTTAGATCTATATTAACTTGAATTTGTTTCTTTTTACAGTGATAGCCATATTTATTATATTGTTATATATATTTTGTATATAGTTTACGTTATTCTGGATAGTGGTGTACACTGATTTATTTTAGATATATGTAATTTGTTTTGTCAGTGTTGTGGTTTATTCTGTAATACATACAATACACAAGTCTATACCATTGACTTGACATTAGCTGGCTGTTTAAAGATGTGCTCCGATGTTGATAAAACAATTTTGTTTCAGTGCTAAAATATGTTAACTAAATGAGCTTTTATTAGCATAAGACAAAATTCAGTAAGGTGTATTAAAAGTATAACAGTGAGAATATGGTAATGGATATCCCTAATTCTATCATCTTTTCTTTTGTCATTGGTCTCTTGTTTTTTAGTAAAAGCACATTCTGTTTACAATTAATTCTGTGAAATTTTAAATCTATACTGTTAACAATGTTTTAAAACAAAATGAGTTATGTAATTGCTATTTTTGACAGAACAAAATGTTTCATTTTGTATATTAAAAAAAGATGTATGTTAGAAACTAATCATTTGTCATCCTGTCATTGGAATTCTGTAGGTTTCAGAAATTCTTTTAAAAATAAATGTTTAAATCGAGTATTGTTTTTACACCTAAGCAACTTTTGAACATAATAGTATAATAATTTATAAATAATTTTATGTACATCAAACTCTCTAGCATTGTTTGTTGGGTGTTTCAGGTTGATCTTCAGAGGATGAAACTGCTCGGCGAGAAAGCAACAGGAAGTAGTGATCTCAGAAAGAGGCTCGGTCAGCTTGTCTATCTTCAAAACCTTGCAAAGGTTAAAAATAACATTTATATTTTATTTTTTGTTTTGATTAATAGCTGTTAATTTACTGTTTGTCAAGTATGCAATAAAAACATTTAGGTTAATAATATTTTGTTATATTCTCACTTACAAACCCCCTCAAGAACTCCTCCAAAAAGCATTTTTCAAATCATACCTGCAAAGTTCACTTTAGTCAAGTTTTCATCAATTTATGAAAAACCCTCTGATTTTTACTTATATTATGAATTATATTTTGTTCATACATTAATTCATGTAAAGCCCTCTGATTTTTAGTTATATTATGAATCAAATTTTGTCCAAACATTAATTCATGAAAAGCCCTCTGATTTTTACTTATATTATGAATCAAATTTTGTCCAAACATTAATTCATGTAAAGCCCTCTGATTTTTATTTATATTATGAATTATATTTTGTTCAAACATTAATTCATGAAAAGCCCTCTGATTTTTACTTATATTATGAATTATATTTTGTTCAAACATTAATTCATGTAAAGCCCTCTGATTTTTACTTATATTATGAATCAAATTTTGTCCAAACATTAATTCATGAAAAGCCCTCTGATTTTTACTTATATTATGAATTATATTTTGTTCAAACATTAATTCATGAAAAGCCCTCTGATTTTTACTTATATTATGAATCAAATTTTGTTCAAACAGTGTTTAGAAGTAATTAAAATAATATAAAACGAGCAAAAAATGACCAAAAGTATACTGGTTCTCACTACGTTTTGTTGAGTATATGTGAATTTTTGTTTTTTTTCAGACTAACATAGGTACTGAAGGAGATGGACTCAACCCAGAACCTTGTCCAATCTGTCAACGAGAACTTGGAGCTGAGGTAATTTTGAGTACTTATAAATTATATTTATATAAATTGTATTGAATATCACATAAACTAGTTTATTACCCCATTGGCCACTCATAATGTGTTACATAATTTGTTTGTTATTTTCACATGTGAAATATCACGCATTGGTTTAACAAGGCATTTCATTGGACCACTCTGGCCATTATGACCAATATGCTTGCCTGTACTAAATATGACGTCATTCTAATTTTGTAAATGTGCAAATGATGTCACTAAAACTAGAAAAAATAGAACGTAATGTCATCCATAATGTTATAGGATTGCATTTCACTAAATCGCTGCAAAGTTAGAAAGTTTAAAGAATAGATCGATTAAAATTGTCTGGAATATTAAATAGAATATTAAACTTGTTACCATTTATTATCAAATTTATGTCCTTTGTGAAATAATTTGTCACTCACTAAAGCTTGTTACAAAGAAAAATTATTTCACTCGGGACATAAATTTGATAATAAATAGCAACTCGTTTAATATCCTCTATATATATTAGCTTACTAGCATATTTAAATTAAATGGGACTGTATTGTCTGAAGTGTATTTATTGTTTTTGTATTATTTTCAGTGGAGTGTTCTGCAGTGCTGCCACTGTTTTTGTTTGGACTGTATTCGTGTAATGGTGGATAACTTCAGTTTTGGAGGCCGCAACCGCTCACTCAGGTGTGCTCTGTGTCGTCAGAGTACTCGCCACGGAGAGATATCTTACGTCAGCACTAGGAAGAGTCAGCAGACTGATGATGATATTTCTGTTAAGGTCAGTTGAAATCTGCTCCTTTACTTGAGATTTTTATATGACTTTTAATATTGCTCACCTTTCTGGGTAACCACAGGGCTGCACAAATTAAAAATTTGTGTAACCCGTTAATGGGTAATGCAAAACAAATTTGCGTGACCCGTTTTCTTTGCTTAACCATTTTTTAATATATAGCCTATACAGTGATAGAACATACAAAAGGTTTACCCAGCTTTAGGGCCTATCTGTTTATGAATATCTCATTAACAGTCTAACACAGACCTGTTTTCTTCTATGATTTGTCTGTATTTATTAAGGAAAATCTTTTTAAAATACCTTCTATTAATTTAGGTATGGAAACTACAGAACAACTTTTTTTTTTGCCCAACAACGCTAGGATAGATCTGCCCGACCCCGAAGTGAAATGAAACAATCATTCATGCAGCCCCGAAACATCAACAATTTACTAATGAGAAGAAATGAAAATCTGGATTAAACTCATATTCTTGATTCTTAAAGTGTGTCTTAATTAATCTTTATTTTGTTATTCTGAGCAGTGTTAAAATTATTATAAAATAATATAGACTGTTATTAAAATAATATATTGTGTTCAACTGACCATTGTCATATTTTTATGCTATTTTCTCAGGGCAGCCACTCTACGAAGGTGGAAGCAGTTGTAAGGTGTTTGTTACAGATACACAAAACAGACCCACAGGCTAAAGCTCTTGTCTTTTCTACGGTGAGATTCTTATTTCCATTTTACTCACTTCTAACAGTTAAAACTTGTGTCTACAATAAGGCTGGAAACATTTTCCTTATTGTACTTTTAGTAAAAACAAACCAGGTCTTGTAAATGCGTATTAATTTAATTCTTGTAATGACTTTCTTATAGAAATAAAAGTAAGATGTTTTATTTTACAAATTAGCTTTGTCTTGTTGTGATATTAACAATGATACATTATTACTGTTTTCATGTTGTATTCAGTGGCAGGATGTGCTGGGAATAATTGAACAAGCTCTCACAGAAAACAACATCTCATCACTCTCACTACACACTCCAGGAAAATTCCAGGTATGTACCCTTTCATGTTTCAGGTACATTTCCTTTCATGTTGCATGTACGTTTCCATTGATGTTGCAGGTATGCATACTTTGATATTCCATCCTCTCAATAACTGGCAAGATTGTGTTTTGGGATGCTCAAATACAAAACAAAATGAGTAGTCATAAGGTTTCATAAATTGTTTCAGCAGACAACTTTAGTAACACCATTAATGATGAGATTAATTTGTCAAATGAGGCTACTGAGTAATGCTTCCCAGGAACATCATTAATATTAATTTTGATGTACAACTATTTTTATTTCCCACTCTATCTCTGTTTTCTTATTATTTACTGTTATTGCCATGTGTCTCTATTTTGGTACCTCTTACCTCTTTTTGTATTTATTCCAAAAGAAAAACTTGACCTCTTTCAAAGAAGATGACATCACAGCATTGTTATTGCCCATCCACTCTGGTTCTAATGGGTTGAACCTGATAGAGGCCACACACGTCCTGCTGGTAGAACCAATCCTGAACCCCGCACAGGAGCTACAGGCTGTCGGCAGAGTACACAGGATTGGGCAGACCAGGTAAACTGTTTCCATGGAACCCTGCACATTATTGACTTCTTCCTCAGATTTGAAAGAGCTCATCAGTGGGTGTTATCCACTTTTCATGTTACTGGGTTGTATGATCTGGAATTGTTACTATTTATAATTTAAAAACTGAATGACAAACCTGTTATTTGTATTGGAGGATTTTTGACAATCTCTGTAGGTTTACTAGACCTGACTGTGGCTCTAGTCCAGTATTGAGATTATTTTCACTGATCATTTATAGTATAGGCACTGAGCCTCTGTGATAAGACATTGGACTCTCAAGTTGAAGACAGTAGTTCAAAACCTATCAGAGGCTAGCTCACAATTTAGACTGTGCCAAAAATAACCAAATGTTTGATATCCAACAGCCAATGATTAATAAATCAATGTGCTCTAGTGGTATCATTAAAAAAGAAAACATGTAGTATAGGCTTAATTGTAACAGTGTTGAATGAGCTCAAATTGTTACTTTTTGCCAGAAATTATTAATTTAAAACATAAATGACATTATCTTGTTAAAAAGGTTTATGCCTATATAATGAATCCAAGGAATATGAAAACAAAGTTGTGAAAGTTTGTACTAATAAATTAAAAAACAAACAATTATGCCATGCTTTTTGTGAATGTATGGAATCCTGTCCTCAAAAGCACCACTTTTAGTACTATAATTATAATAATAACCTGGTTTGCTAAAATAGATTTGCTACAGTGAACCTATTTTTATAAATATGTTTCAGACCAACTAAAATTCACCATTTCCTTGTACGTGGGACCATAGAAGAACGCATCAATACCATGGTGAAGTCAATGGCTGCGTCGCCGGACCTGCATGACACAAGTGAACTGGCTTTAACCATAGGACAGCTGACCTCTTTGTTTCAAGAGGAGACCGATGATGGCACGGTGGATGAGGAAACAGATTCGAGTCATGATATACAGATACCATCATAGATATTTATTCTCATTACCCAAGTTGGTGCTTATAATAGGCAACATATTTTTAATATTTTATCGCTGAGACAATAAGGCCATCCTTAAAAATATACTTGTTTGCTGTAACCAGATTGACTCAATGAAATTGGGCTCGACTCAATTATTTATTTTTATCACCTAGCTTGAATTGCCGAGATGCCGACTACAACTTTCTGTTGCGACAGAGGTTTTTTTTTTCCACCCTCCAGCAGCCTGAAAATGCTGGACACATAGAAAACATGGTCAGATATTGCTGATATTTGCCCGGATGCATTGACAGAAGATAATACGAATATGATTGTCATTGTTGCCACAAAAATAAATGACCCCACAGCATCAAAACTTACTGTAAATACATCTCAAAGGATTGACAACACCCTGGAGTTCGACCATCAAATCAAGGTTGTGGGGGTTAATACCAGGAATGTGTTTTTTTGGTGATAGGGAATAAAAAATATTTACTTACTTACCTACCCACCAAAATTTAGATTTAGATGTTATGGCAAATCAACATATTTTTATGGATGGCCTAACAGTAAGTCAGTAACCTGTCATATCATTGGGTCACTATGGCTGTTATGACCAATGAGCTTACCTGTTCTAAATGTGACATTATTGTAATTTTTTGAAAGTGCAAATGACATCACTAGAATTACACAAAAGTTAAGTATAACTTCATGCATAACATTTTGTCCTGCTTGTTTCTAAAATCTCATGCACAAAGGAAGTTTAAAAAGCAGCGCAATTAAAATTGCCAGGCATAATAAATAAAATATCAAACTCACTACTATTTATTACCACATACGGAGACGAGTTGAGGTCCACATACAATTGTATTATTAAAATGTTGATTTATATCTAAAAATAATCAGCATTTTATGTTTACTGATTAGGAAGAGTTTGAAAGATAGTGTAGTCTATACAAATAAGTAAATGTCTTTAATTCAGTTATTGTGAATGACCCCTTTGTATATGACCTCTGTGATTGGGTGTTTTTAAACAAACATTCCTTTCCTTTACAATGTCACAGAGAGCTGGAAGATGAACGAGCTGCATGTGAAGATGGATAAATAAGTAATCACAGTTTACAGAATGATATTTATATTGGACTAAGTGTTAAGCTCTATGTTTTATCTTTATTTGTTCCACATCTCAGTTGTCTTACTCCTTACAGTTAGGAGCATCAGTGGTCCAGTGGTAGGACATCGGACTCTCAAGCTGAACACTGGTTCAAAACCAGTTAGAGGCCACAATTAGCAAATATTTGACAACCAATAGCCGATGAGTAATAAAACCCCCACAAAAAACCCCCACCTAATAGTTAAGGGTCAGAATCTTGCTCAAACTTCCTCGGTGGACACATTCTCAGGTTTTTTCTCCATCTCAACCAATACCCTATACAGGTATATCAAAGGCCTTTGTATTTTCTTTCCAGTCAGAATCTTGCTCAAACTTCCTCGGTGGACACATTCTCAGGTTTTTTCTCCATCTCAACCAATACCCTATACAGG
>JAULBS010152771.1:2661-26632 GCA_032355785.1 Symmetromphalus regularis
CTATAGCCAACAGATGACATGAGTTCAGTATATTTGACTTAAGTTAGTTTTGTGTTGAATTGTATTGGTCAGTCGCAAGTACTTGTACAGCTATAGCCAACAGATGACATGAGTTCAGTATATTTGACTTAAGTTAGTTTTGTGTTGAATTGTATTGGTCAGTCGCATGTACTTGTACAGCTATAGCCAACAGATGACATGAGTTCAGTATATTTGACTTAAGTTTGTTCCTCCTCCTGTAATAAGAAACATTCTTGTCCAGACTTGGTAAACTCGACTGTCTAGTCACACAGGTGATTGTTAAGTGTAAAATTAGAGATACGTATAGCTGACTTTTTAATTAATATTCCCTCACTGCATAGTCTTGTGTGCCTGTTCCAATGATTCATAAGAATAAATAGTTTTTTGAAAAGAAGAAATATAAAATCTGTTATTCTACCTTTGCAGAACATTGATTATTTTTGCTATTATTTCATATATTAAATACAGAAACAGATATATTCTGTCTACCTTAATGTGTGCTAAATTTAACAAAAAGTGTTTAGATCCTCACCAGAAAGTTTCTAAAAATAAAATTTGATATAAAAATTACCCAACTTGTCTTCCATAAATTTTATTGATACATACATTGGTATCAAATATATAAATTGTATGTTCTTCTTTAAGGTTTTTTTTTTCTGACTTCGAAAATGGCATTATTTACTGTTTGTTACAGGAAGCTCTACCAAAGGACGAACTGAGAGAAGCTTTGTATCTGGAGTTTGTGAACCGTGTCAATGAAGTTGGGGTTGATATCAATCGGGCAATTGCTCACTCACACCAGGCTTTCCTGGTCCAATTTATCTGTGGACTTGGTCCCAGGAAAGGGGCCAACTTGCTCAAAGTGAGTACTTTTCACCTTAACCCATGAGTCTTTCTCGAATCCAAATGAGATCTATGTTAGACAAAATGTACCAATTGTATTGTTTCTTGTTAACTATTCAACAAAATAATGGATTAGATTTTGATTTAGATGAAGTTCTCTGAATTCTAGTGTCATGTGAAGATATTAGAATATCTTCACATTTTGTATTTTGTAGCGTTCATTCACTTTTTAAAAATGATTTCTATTTATTCTTTGTAGATTTTAAAACAGAATAACAGTCGTCTGGAGAACCGATTGCAGCTTGTTTCACTTTGTCACATGGGGCCAAAAGTATTTATTAATTGTGCTGGCTTTATTAAGATTGACACAAATGGTTTGGGAGACAGGTATGAAACAGTGTTGTATCTTCTTGGTGTTTAATATTATTTTGATAAGCATTGGTTGTGGATAAATACATAATAGAAATTCTGTATCAGTTGTTAAATTATTAATAAATCTTTTTTATCTTTTGTTTTCTTTTAACTTAGCCTGACCTCTCACCTATTTGCACCTACCCCCCCCTTTCCCCCCCATCTTAGAAAGTAGACTTGTTTGAACATACCAACAACTGATTGGTTGAAACATCTTCCATAATACCCAGGGTACCTCTTCTAGTCACATGCTACGTTTGTCCTTCTTTCTCCTTTGCTCTGTGTGGTTCAGACAGTTATTTTCAAATAATAAGATTTATTCAGTTACATTTCAAATTTTTTCTTCTCTTTTGTTCTGTAACATACATTTAAAATTTAAGTGATTTTAGTTTTTATCACTTTATTTCAGCACTGAGAACTATGTAGATGTGCTTGATGGCTCACGCGTTCACCCTGAGGCGTACGAGTGGGCCAGGAAGATGGCAGTGGATGCACTGGAGTACGACGATTCTGCAGAGGATGCTAACCCGGCAGGAGCTCTTGAGGAGATCTTGGAGAGTCCGGAGAGACTGAGGGATCTGGATCTTGATGCATTTGCTGAGGAATTGGAGAGACAGGTGGGACATAGAGAATACCAGGATGAAAATATTACTTCTTGTATCAAATTAGAAAACATTATTTTTATTTAGAATTATTAAGTACAGCAACATTTCATTGTTATTGTAATTATTAAGAGACTACATTTTAAGTAGAGAATCATTTGTTTGTTTAAAGAACAGTTACATTATTTTTTACTTGTAAAAAAAAAATTCAAACAAGTTATAGAAGACACACGGTTTAAGTTAATTCTAATGTCTTAGAATAGAAGAATTTTTAATGTTACAAATTACGGTTGTTCAACATATGTTATTATTATTATTATATAATTATACTGACACATACATACTTACAGTCGAACACTGTTTTGTCAATGTTGTGGGGACCACACAATAATATCGAGATAAATACATGGAGTAAACAGTAGTTTGTTATGTTTAATTATTGGTTCACAGCATTGTAAATGTATACTTGAAAACTCATTATTTAACCAATGCTTGTGTTGATTTCAGGGCTATGGTGACAAACATATTACACTGTATGACATTAGAGCTGAGCTGAATCAACGCTACAAAGACCTGAGAACACCGTACCGTCCACCAACTAATGAGGAGAAGTTTAACATGATCACAAAGGAGACACCAGAGACATTCTTTGTTGGTATGAAATGTGATTGATTGAAAATTAATCTCAATTGACTTTAAAAATAGGTGCAATGTGCCAGTGCTGTTCTTGTCAATTACATCTGCTTTGAACGTTTGTATATTTTAATAGGTTAATGCAAGAGTATTTTTTTTTCTTTTATTACGACGGCAGTGACCAAATAAAACTTAATTTATTCTTGTTGCCAACATTATTCTATATAATTAAATATGCAAATGTGCTTTTCAAACCTCAGGTTGAAATGGGTTGGGTTTAATGCTCACTTGAGATTGATTTTCACACTGCAACCTCTCCCACACTCAGTTGCTATACACTCCCTCGCAGTGACCCTCCTTTTTAGGTCTGGCCTGTTCTGATCCCTGGAAGCAGTAGTCTGCATAAAATGTGTGAAATCTATTCATTATATACACTGTGAGTTTGAATTTTGTTTACTTAATTAGATCTCTATTTTCAGCTGTACACTTACCGTTGCTAGATAGTATATAGCATCATCTGATTATTCTTGCTTTGATTATACTAGGCAAACTGGTGCTCACCTCAGTGGTGGGAATTGCCCACAGAAAACCGCAGGGCGACCAGCTAGACCAGGCAAATCCAGTGAGAGATGATGAGACTGGATGCTGGCAATGTCCATTCTGTCAGAAAAATGATTTCCCGGAACTCAGTGAGGTAAACTAGAAAATCCATGTAATCATTGTAAATGTGGTTTATATTTTGATACTGCTTAGGTGAAAACCTGTTGAAAGTGTAGCACATCATGTTGAGCATGGATTTGTGTATTTATTGACAATATATTGTTTCATATATATTCTCTATCTTTTTATAGGCCTATTCAAGACTGTATAAAATCATAAATACCTTGACCTTGTTCAGATTAATTTCCAAGTAAAGCACCATATATTGTATATATGTTTTAATATTGATTTGTATATATATATATTAGAAAACAAAATGTATATGTGTTAGGAAAAAACATTTAAAATTACCACAATGTGACCCCCCGCCCCCTACCCCCTCCCTATAGCCGATGTTTGCTTTTGAGCTGGTGGGGTGTTAAATAAATAAATAAACTGATACATTTTGAAAATTAAATTGTAGTCTTTCTTCATCAAATATATCATAATAATAAGTTTAATACTGTATAACGTAATAATAGTTTGATAAAATAAGACAGTAATGTACTAATTTAAACCTTATTTTCTGTAATTAATAATTATCTTGTGTCACTCGAAAAGGTATGGAGTCATTTTGATGCTGGGAACTGTCCGGGTGCTGCGGTTGGTGTTAGAACACGACTGGACAACGGTGTGACTGGATTCATCCAGACGAAGATGCTTAGTGATAAGATGGTCAAGAATCCAGAGGAGAGAGTTCGGGTATGCAGATTTGTGTCCTATCCAATCTTACACTTTCTTATCATTATATAACGAACTAAACATTTACTTCTGTAATTGATAGCATGCTAATGTTAAATGCAGCCTTTACATCCTTTGATCAGGAGGAAATTAAGCAACCCAATATTCATGTTTAGTGATTGCTTCACTGGCTGTCTTCTGTAAACATCATTTATACATGTCACTTTTAATGTAGACAATTACTAATTAGTCTCCTTAACTTCAGTAATGTGCCACATACATCACTAAATATTAAAACCTAGCAAGTCATATTTGTTAAATTTTGAAAAATTGGTGAAAGAATCCAACTGTTACTTGCTAGGTTTTTCCATAACAAAATTCAACAAACAGGGCATATTTTGTTAACTTCGTATGCTTTATAAGGTGAAGCCAAACCTACTAACTCCAAAAATGGCACTAACTCACTTATGACTTACTACGTTTTGCCTTAACACTCACAAATGTATTTGGGTCAGTTGTTTATGAATACTATATGAAACAGTGTTTTTGTGTTGTCTGTTAGTAGGATGAATTACGAAGATTCTCCATGTCAGAAATGATCTATCTCTTGTAGGTTGGAATGACAATCCATGCGAGAATCACTAAAATCGACATAGATCGATACCAGGTGGATTTGACTTCACGATCTTCTGACCTCATGGACAAAGACAATACTTGGAGGTAAGATTAGTTATGATGTAATGGTAACAGAAAAAAATGCAACCTTCATTTAAGGAATTTTAATTTGCAATGTTTGATTGAAAAAAAGTTAACCATATTTTGACGTTGGCGATTTTGCTTACTGGAGGCATATACAGAGAAGTGTAAAGCGTGTGCACAGCATGAGTTTAATGGTTTTATGAATTTTTTGTCTAATTTGATTAAACTGGATCTGAACAAACATTTCCGTTTCTTTTGCTGTTTAGCATATATGGTATCACATGAGTAATCTCTATCTGTTTTAAATAGTCATAAAAATGATTCAAATTTTAAAAAATTAAGTTTTTGGTGAATCAAGATAAATATTTTTGTTCTTTCTTTACATAATAATTTTTGTTTTAGACCATCGAAAGATCTGTATTATGATTATGACCTGGAACAAAGGGAAATAGAGAAAGAAGAAGAGAAAAAGAAACTGCAAGCTCGACAGAGTAAGTATATTTTACTCTAAACCAAGAAAAACTAAAATAAAAATACTGACTGATCATGCAATAAATAAAAAGTTTGAGAGAAATCCAACATTTTCTTCTCATTTTAACCTGATGCATTATGCTTATTCTATTATTTTATTATTACTTAGAAAAATTCAACTCAGTCTGATATTACTTCTATAACTGCAAAAACATGTGGCACATGCTCCCCATTTACACCCTCTTTCTCTTATTGATTTTGTGGGAGGAAGAAAATTGTGTTATTAGTCTCTGGGTTTTCCAAAAACAAAAACAAAATTTTTGTTTTAATGTTATTACTTGCTAAGGATATTATATATACGTTGTGTGCACCACACTTGGACAATATCACAACCAAAATTGCCAATCAAATAACAAAACAGATGTAAAGATACTATGTTATACACAACTACTTGCAATATTATAATATATTAAAAATTAAATATAATTAAAATAAAACCACATCTACTGTGGTATCCCAAATAATGGATTATAACAATGTCATTTATGTTTTGATTTTAATTTTTTTTAAATTGGCTTGTATAATAAAAACTGTTACTGCCTTTTAATTGGGTGAATATTGAAAATTTTCTTTGGAAGACAATTGGTTCTTGTTTTTTCCAGCCTATATAAAGCGAGTCATAGTTCATCCTTGTTTCCATAATGTGGGTTACAAGGAGTGTGAGAAGCTAATGGCAAACATGGACAACGGAGATGTCATCATAAGGCCCAGTAGTAAGGTAATAGTTCAAACGTTGTCTTAATTTTCATTATAAACGTGGTTAAAATACTTATTCAAGGTCCATATTTTGTTTTAGATGAACGTCCCTGCCTCATTATATTAAACAGAGTCCAAGGGAAGTTTTGATAAGCTGTGATTCTGTGTACTTCTTAATCACTCTTAAAATAGTGATACCAAGTATTATTTCGCACAGAATTGACAACACATGTTGTTAGCACTAATTTTAACATTTAACGGTTACATGTTATGTGTTTGTTTTATAACAAAGTTGTGTGACTGACTTTGTTATAACTTTATTTACACAAGCCAAGTATTTCTATATTCCAGGGTGCAGACCACCTGACTTGTACGTGGAAGGTTGTTGGTGATATTCTTCAGCACATAGATGTACGAGAGGAAGGCAAAGAAAACCAGTTTAGTTTGGGTCGATCTCTCTACATAGGAACAGAGGTAAGATGTTTTTCAATATCACTTTCTATCGATGATAGTACACATTAGACAGACATTTTGTTTTAATGACTCCACTAGAGCATGTTGATTTATTAATCATCGGGTATTGGGTGTCAAACATTTGTCATTTGTGGGCCAATCTCCAGTAGGTTTTGAGCCACTGTCTTCAACTTATGAGACTGATGTTCTACCACTGGACCACAGAAATTGTAGATTTTTTTTTTTTGTGATCTGATCTAAAGTAACCTACAATTTCTTACATTTTATTGAGCTTTTTATTCATCTTGGTGTATTAATTAAGTAGAGTTTTTACCAACCTCCTTTCCCCCTATTTTATCTTTTATATAAATACTACATTTTGTTCAAAATGTGATAAAATACTACCGAGGAGAATTTTATTAAATACCTATGTGTATTTATCATGCATTCTAGACCAGTGAGGTCAATTTTATTCTTCACATAACAATTTCAGAGTTGCCTTCAGTCAAGTTTTACAGTGAACAAATATTTGTTTATCTACATCATATGATATTTAGCATAATCTTTCTATGTTGTGAACCCATTTGCAGTTTGGTCTATCTTCCATTCCAGCCAGTGGTCCACAACTGGTTAATCAAAGGCCGTGATATGTGCTGTCCTGTCTGTGGGACAGTGGATATAAAAGACCCCTTGCTGCTTATTGGAAAGAGTAGCATATGTGGTGGCAGCAGATTTCCTCTAAACATATGTCAGAATGACCATATGATTGATGTCCTTAAGCCGCTGATAAGATAATAATCAATGTATTCTAGAGGTGTTGTTAAATAAAACAAACTTTACTGTATACTGTATTTTTTATATTCTTCCAGTTTAACACCTGAACACCTAATAATAGATCATTGAAGAGCATATTAAATGGATGTATGTATTTGTTTATTGTAGGAATTTGAAGATCTGGATGAAATTATTGCTCGTCACATTCAACCTATGGCTGCATTTGTGCGAGATATCACAGGTTTCAAATACTACCGTGATGCTGAAGGTGGCAAGAGAGAGATGCTTGAAAAACATCTGATGGAAGAAAAGAAGAAAGCACATTCAAGGTTTGTTTATTACAATAAGTAGAAGAAATGAAATACATTTTTCCTTACATCTAATCATATTTAGTTTACGTCCAATTAATTTGATGAGGTAGTGTTTGTAAATGCTCATCAGTTTATTTCTTTATCTGTTGTTGTTTTCTCTGTGTTAAATCCCTTCTGTAGATTGGTGTCTAATATCCAGGAACAAAATTCATGGCGCGTCTTCAGAACCAAAAGGTTGTAAGTCTGGGTTTGGCACTTACTGGTATCACTGAATGCCCTTATGTGAGCTGCATCTTGGGAATAAAGGGTGTATGTAGGTTTCTGAAGCTATCCCACATTTATCTTGAAATCAAAAGATATTCCACATAAAACTTGTATAAGTGAGAAACAGTTGTTGGCTCTTTTCTTCATTACTGCTACCCCAACTTACACCCTTTTGGTTCTGAAGCAGTGATTGAATTTAAATGTACATTTTTAAATAAAGAATTGACCCTATTTTTATCTAACACATGTAACATTTACATTTGTTACTACTTGTTAATCATGCTGGGATCTTGTTGATTAGATGATAAATTTAGGGTAATTTATAAATTTCATGTATGTTGTGATTCAGCTCTTTCATCAATATGGTTCACATTGATGACATACGTTTTATATTTTTATTTTCTTCAGAATTCCCTACTACTTCAGTGCAGCTAAGCAATACCCAGGAAAATTCTACCTGTCATATCTGCCACGTGTGAAGTGCCGACATGAGTTTATTACTGTGACGCCAGACGGTCTTCGATACAGACTTCAGATGTTCCATTCTCTCAACTCTCTCATAAGATGGTTCAAGGAACATTTCAGAGAACCTATCCCAGGTAAAATCTTCCATTGATGCCATCACAAAGAATCATGGGCATAAAATAACCTTTGCTATATTGTTTAGAAATCCTGATGCATTCTTCTAATTTGTATTTGTTTAAAAAAACTACTCTTAACTTTTCTTTTTGTCTTATCCTACTGAACAAAATGACAGCACAAGCAGTTATTATATTTTGTGAAGTAAATATAAATTTAAATTGAATGACAGTTAAGTTGATGCACAAAACCATTTCTGAATAATAAACTCAACCAAAAAAGAAAACATGCATGTTGAAATATTTAATTTTTTTTTTATGTGCCATTTCACCCTAATGAAAATCCACTGAGCATACATGCCACACAATACATTACTGCACACACATGCTACTCTTTCTAAATGGTGTGGTTATCTAATTGCAGAATTTCTGTAATGAATGTCATTGGGTTTCTGAAATAAATGACTTGATTACATGCATACTTTCATTTTGGTTGATGAATACTTTCATTTTGGTTGAGTATATGTATGACTACGATGGAACAGGAATTTAGAATTGATGAAATATTCAGTTGTATAGACAGTGACGTGTATGAGTAGTATAGACTGTAATAATAATAATAAAATATTGTTTTAGGTACCCCAGCTCCCAGTTCCAGGACTCCAATGGTACCTTCTACTTATGGCACGCCTGCCACCCCTGGCCTCAGTCTTCAAAGTAAGTTCTTTAGGGTAAAATTAATTCTGTAACAGATACTCATATTGGACATAATTTGTTCAACAATATATTAAAATATATTTATAAAAGATGAGTTGCCATCACAGTGCAGCTACTGAACAAACATGAAGTGGTGTTTTTTTTAATATATATATATATATATATATATATATATAACTTCTGCATCATAGTTTATTAGTTCATCAAATACATGCCTATTTATAGTTAACATCTTGTGAATGACAGTATCTGTGATGTAATATGATGGGTATAAATATTTTGTCGAGGTTCAATGAGGTTCATTTACAAAAATGTAATGTCATTTCTAAAGCATTTTCATTTTTTTGAATGAGTAATAAAGAGTTAATCACATATTGTAAATTTGAACATTTTAGGCTAAATTCTCAAGTGTGGGCACAAATATGGTTCAACGTTGAAATGTTCTGCTCAGTACCATCGCATTCGACTGCAAAAATTTAGTTTATCGAGACCTTGTTGCACAGGTCACCATTAAGTCACCTGACGGAAGATAACTTTTACTAACTCACCACATTGGTTAATCTTTGCCTTTGTTAATTTAGTTGATAAAATTACTGATGATTTGTTTTTGTCTACCTCCATTCAGATGTTGATCCATCAACTCTACAGCGTGCTGCGGCAGGGTTGTCGAACAGTATCTACGGCAATCTCACCCAGATTGCCAACGCCACTCCACAAATTGGACGATCACATCCCGGCGCCTATGGTTACCAGGTATTAAACAGTAGAATATTAGTCCATCTACTGGCATAGTTTCTTATAAGAATGTTTGCAATAACTATGATTTCATTAGATAAAAAACCTATTACATGGTTAATATAAATAAGTTGATTTTGGACATAACAGGTTTCCTCCCCTGTGACACATTAAAAACAAATAACAGTTTAAAACAATGTTGGGAGTTGTTCATTATGTTAAGATTAGGAATGGATGGTTACATCTATGGAAAGTGTGATCATGCATTACATTTTGGTATTATGAAGCATTGTAAATGGGTTTGTTTATCAAAAATATTCAGAAATGCCATGATGTCCCTTACATCAGTTTGTTATTCCCCATTACCAGCAAACTTATTGTTGACATTTTAATTTTTCTGTGATGTAGAACTGGCTTTACTTCAAGTTTACTTGTAGGGGAAAAATGTGGTACTCACATCTACAAGTATGCTTGTTGTCAGCAGTCATTATGTTAAAATGTGGTACTCACATCTACAAGTATCTTGTAGTCAGCAGTCATTATGTTAAAATCAAATTAAAGTTAGTTTAACCTTTGATTTAAACATATTGTTTAACTTATCTTCCTTTATTGACTTTTGTTCAAACATCTTTGTCATATATTGTCTTTTCACATTTCTTTTATAAATGAATTTAACTTGAAAATTATTCTACCTTGTAGCCTACACCTCTGGGCATGACACCAATGTTAACGCCGGGATCACAGTACCATGCTGCTCAGTTGAACAGCACTTCAGGAAACCAGCCTGCACAGACACCATCATACCAGCCAACACCACGTAGCTCAGCCTGGCCTGGCATGACGCCCAGAACACCGTCAGCTGTCCGCCAGACACCCACCACCACGCCACACTTTGCCCACACCCCACATACGCCTCATACACCACACACACCACATGTACCACTGCAGCAGCAGAGGTCTTCCTCCAGACCAAGTACAAGTCAAGTTCCAACAGATTGGGCTAAAGCTGCTGAAATGTGGGCAAAACGAACATCTCGTAAAATGTCCCCACGCACATCAAGAAGTCCGCGAGTTCAACCATCACCCATGTTTGATGATGACAGCCCTGCTGGAGATGCCACACCACTCATTGACGAGAGGTGATTGGGCAATTCTCATTTATTTGAATGGAAGACTATGTATGTGTGTCTATGATAGTGTCATAGATGTGAACTGATTAATTCTGGAGTGAGACCAGTATGTTTTGTGATGGAATAAAAAAAAAACCCAGTTCTTTGTCAGAACGTGATGCAAGCTGTGCACAGTTGAAGTTGCAAGAAAACAGCTTTATCATCAAAACTGAAGATGTAATAATAACGGTTAATGTTGATTTTGTTTTTGTTGTATATGTTTGCAAATGTATTTTATCGTAAAACTGTGGCAGACGTTCGTTTTGTAACTGGTTTTACTTGTACATTGATAACCATACAAAATAAATGTGTTTGCTTCTAAATATCAGTAATTTAAGAACAAGAACAGATTTCTGATGTTACTTTCTCTAGGAAAATATGAATTGAATTGCAAGATTAAGCTATTTTCAAAAATGTTTTCTTTAAAATGCAGTTTGACTTAATGTCAGATGTGAAACTAGTGTCTTCTGATAAAACCAAAGATAATATAAAAACAGTATAGGACTGCTGACCACAAAGTGTTTTGCCACAGTTGATGCCTGTGGTGAAGATACCATTATTTTGTTTACAACACTTAAGATTTATATTGTGGTGCTAATTAACCTATACAATAATTACATTCTTGGCCAAGATTAAAATGTTTTTTGTGACTTGTATAGGGAAAATTGGCCATAGTCATTTATTTTATTTGTAGAACTGTATATTCACAAAAACATACCCAAGACACCATCATAGGAAGGCAGAGAAGCTCTTTTTTGAGTGGTTCATTACACTATTTACTGCTGTCTGCAACGATTGATAATGTATAATTATTCTTTTTTACTCTGCTTTCAGAGGTTGCTGAAATATTTACAGATTACAAAATTATCTTTATTCTTTAAAAAAAAATTGAAACAGTAAAAATAGTAAAGTTTTGTTCTTTACAGTCTTATCATTTTTGTTGGGTATTGTTTCGAACATTAGTGATATACAAAACTGTAATTGCTAGAAATTTCTGAAACTGTATTGAACAAAATACTGTGAGAATATCTCTACTTTCTGTTGGCTTTGCTACATGTTATTATTATTTTTTTTTATATTTCATCGATTATTAGTATTTATTTACAAATGTGTTGGCTATATTATTTAATATTTGTTTATGACCCCCTTTCCCCAGCACAAAAATAAATATCGGTTATTGGGGGTCACACTGTGTTGTTGACTGTACAGACATTTTCCTTTTTCTAATTTTTGACTACCTGTATTAAGCAGCCACCTGTCTTAAACAGCCACTTTATTTTCTCCCAAATCAGCTAATTTAATATAATTTAACCTGTATTAAGCAACCACCTGTTTTAAGTGGCCACATTTTCTTACTCCCTTGGGTGCTGCTTAAGACAGGTTTGACTGTACATATAAGTAGTTGGTCTTGTGATAATATGTCATAATGCTCTTTCAAGGTGTATAATGGATTAAGGTGTGAATCTTGTTTCCTCACAACTTGATTTAATTTTAACAGTATATTAAAAAATGTCCTACCAGTCAATTCAACATGGTTATTTTTCCTTGAATACGAAATACATGAAAGTTTATGAGTAATAAATTTGTTTCTACATGAGACCAAAGCATATTTAGCTGAAAGCAAGGGTCTGTTGCATGAACACAGACAGTGATCATAGTTTCTGATTATTTGTGAGTATAGTTTACTTGGTACTTTGTTCAAAACTTTCTCCTTTGTTCAGAATAGGGATTATTTCCCATAAAACCTGAAAGTGGCTAACCAAATCTTATAAAACCCACATAAATTTAGAAACCTAAAAGTTGTTAAAATGAGTATAAATGTAATAAATATATATTAAAATACAATTTTGCAGTAAGAGCGCCATTTACAAATTTTAAGACGTTCTTATTTTGTGATTCAGATTGTTCCTTAAAAACCAAAAGGTACTTAAAATATTTTCTCCACAGCCTGTGCATCCTGTATTAGTGAAGGCTTAGCCAGAACATTGAAACCATCTTTGGTGAGGCACATAATGGGAGAAATAGCCAGCACATTGAAACCATCTTTGGTGAGGCACATAATGGGAGAAATAGGTCTGGTAAGCCACTATTAAATGTTGATCAGATTTAACACTAGTTGTTAAATGTACTTCTGCTAGCCAGTCCCAGGTAGCAGAGATATGTTGGCCCAACCATTATTTTGTTCTTAGTTGGCAAACGGACCGGTTTCCTACATGGGTCAATCATTAGCATACCTAAGATTTTATATGTGGGGGAGCGGTTGCACAGACTGGCAAACATAAAAGGTGGTGAGGGAAAAAATGGATTTGATTAGGAGGGTGCTTTAACCCCCTCTCCCACCTCTGCTATGCCACTGGTACCAACGGTGACCATCTACATTTGTCTGCTTCCTGGGATTTGTCATGCTAAGCTGATCATGATGGGAGTTATATTCTGTCATGCTAGCATGTCTGCTGAACATAAGCATTAGAAGTATTTGATATTTTGCTGTACTGTCATATCATAAACAGTTTTGTAAATGTCTTAAATAAAGCATTTAAAATCAGATGTCTTTTCATTGATATGTTCAACAGTTTTGAGAGATTAAAAGGATAATGTGTATGATGTAAGTACTAAAGTGGGATAGGAATATTAGACCCGAGGGTTCATAATTATATCCCGGGTGATGTTATGTTCAGTCTTGGTAGATCGAGCTGCATTATTTTCCATTGTGGACACTTCACATTACAGGTTTGCATGACAGCAGGTTTCTTCAGAAATCTTTTCCCTGTAAGGTTTTCCATAGTAATTGTAAATAATTTTAATAAAATAATGCAAATCACTACTTTAAAATTCTGCTCAGAAAATCTGTTGGACTTTTGTATTATTTACTGTGAAAATATCCAGCTAAAACTACATCAGTCTTATATAGTAGAGGGAGAAATGTTCAGCTCCTTGCAAGTTCATCTGACTATGGAGCAGATTCCATTTAATTTATCAATCAAGATACATAAAAAGTTCATAAACAGACATTAAATGTTTTCCATGAAAGGGTATAGTTAAAATGTCACTGTTTAGTTTCCTTTTTTTTTGTTTCAATATACATCGTGGATGAGAAGTGGTTAGACTTAAAAAGGAGGGTCATTCGGAGGAAGCGTATATTGCAGAAATTTACATGGTCAGATGTACAGGACTACATATCACCTGTGAGTAATATGCTTAGCTTTCTGCCGGATATATACATCCACTACTTTATTGTCTCATTGGAATAATACCAACAAGTGTCAAAATCAACTTTCAAATGTCTGGAAAGTGCCAATCGGCAGAAAATTCTCATCCATGATATTGTGATATTCCTGGTCATTCCTAGAAGTTGTTTATCCTTTTTGGTAATTTGTTTTTGTAATGTTTGAATACAAAATGGACACAGTGGCAGTCCTTGTAAAGATGTTTTTTTAAAAAGTTGCAAGAACTCTTAAAAGCAAAAACATCTTATTTCAAAGGTGTGATCATTTATCTTCTTTTTTTAGCACTAAAAGATATTAAATTACAGGACAGCTTACACTGTAATTTAACAGCTGAAGGAAAAGTAACAAATACACAGTTTAGCATTGTCCAAATTTATTCACAGGTAGAAATCACAGAGAGGCTATAATGTTGACTGTTTGGCATCAGCGACATACAACACAACTTACATACTCTACATGTAGTACTGTATACAGTAAGTCTGTAAACAAGAAAACAGTGCATTATAACATTACATAGTCTTTTAACCATCTGAAGTGACACTGGCTTGAACCAAACTATTTGGTTTTTATATTACCTTGCAAGCTGTGTCTGAAAAACATTAATTATATTGACATTTGTCTTTCATGTGTTAAAAAAAAAAAAAAGTTTTTTGGCTGAATTTGTGGCCTGTAAAAAATTTAATATTCCATAATGCTAAACCATGACAGCTTTTCAAAAGTAACTATTAAATAATAAAAAATCATTTCTTTAAAAAGAGGTTGGTTAACAAACCAGTGCCTTTCACTAACATTATTTAATTTGATAGAAACACAAACACAAAAACATTCTTTATAATCATTTCTTCGAACAGGTTTTAACAAACAATAACAAATAAATTGTGCAACAAACAATAATATCTCCATTTGTATTTATAGTTTTTACATAAATCAATTAAGTTCCTGAGTCGATTACTAGTGTACAAGACAAGAGAAGCCAACATATGGATGGTAGTACTCTAACGAGCATAGAGTAGAAGATAAAGCACAAAGTATTTCTAGTCCTATCTACGTGAAACAAGATTACCAATAAAATCTTCATAAGCTCTACTGAACCCATGTCTTATTACACTTAATTGAAAGTTCCATCATATCCCTATATACATATATGTGGCTAATGCAAAAAAATTTCAAATTACATTTTTAAAACCTGTATATTTTATAACATTTTCTGGACCCACTAACAGTTCACTTTGATAATTAATTATTACCCACTGTTTTTTTTAAATATTTTTCTTTCCAAAATTCAGAATTAATTATGTCAGTTAGAATAACCTTTCTAACAATTACCATTCTTTTCAAGTATTAAATACCCTACTAATTCTAAGACATGTATTTGAAATAATGGCCATACAATGAGAATTGTGCTGATATTCAGTTATATTTATTATCAAAATCTCATCACATTACACAGCTTGACCATCACACATCAGTCACAAAGCATACACTGGAATAGAAAAACAACCCTAATAGATTGAGGGGGATTCTCTACCACTGGTATTGCAAGAAACCCATTCGTTACCCACGACTACCATATAACAACACAACAAAGAGCCCCAAGAACCACTGCTTCTGCCAATAAAAAAAAAATTCATCTCTTACAGGATACCCATCCACTACACTTAATGATAGGCCTACAGATATTCACTGGTTATTAACTCCATATTAACAGTTACTCAACTACATGCTTCTCAACTGAATCTAGTATATAAAAATCAAATAAAATTCAGCAACCATAAATCAGCACATTCACATTTTAACTGAACTGGTTATAGTAACTTAAGAAACTATTGATTTGCCTACGTGTAAGTACCAATACCAAGATAATCTCACCATATTTCCTATTCAAATTGGTAATACTCCATGTTTAATAGAAACAGCCACAGTGGTGGATCCAGAAAATACATTTGGGGGGCCCCCCAATAATATGAATCAGAATTCTTGAACATTAAAAAATTATAATAAAAAAATATTAAAATTGCAAAATTCTGGGGAGGGTGGTGGGCTCCTCCCTAGATCCACCACTGAGCCAGCCGGAGACTATAATGGCCTTAATGAGTCAGTCAAATAAGCTACATGTATAGGTCAATGGTAAAAATTACCAGTCAGGAGGTCAACATGGTCACAATTAACCAGTCAAGAGATCAATGTGGTCAATTAATCAGTCAAGAGGTCACATATAACCATGCAAGAGGTCAATGTGGTCACAATTAACCAGTCAAGAGGTCAACATGGTCACAATTAACCAGTCAAGAGGTCAACATGGTCACAATTAATCAGTCAACATGGTCACAATTAACCAGTCAAGAGGTCAACGTGGTCACAATTAACCAGTCAAAGAGGTCAACATGGTCACAATTAAACAGGCAAAAGGTCTAAATGGTCAAAATTAACCAGTCGAGAGATCAATGTGGTCAATTAACCAGTCAAGATGTCAACATGGTCACAATTAACCAGTCAAGAGGTCAACATGGTCACAACAATTAACCAGTCAAGAGAACAATGTGGTCACAATTAACCAGTCAAAAGGTTTAAATGGTCAAAATTAACCAGTCAATAGGTCAACATGGTCAAAATTAACCAGTCAAGAGATCAACATGGTCACAATTAACCAGTCAAAAGGTCTAAATGGTCAAAATTAACCAGTCAAGAGGTCACTGAGAATCAAATCAATGTCACAGGCTCATATTGATATCACTGAAGCCTAAATTAATGTCAAAAGTCAAAATCAATGTCAGAGGTCACAGAAATCATGGTACATATAAAAAGCCATGCATGTGACTGATCTCAGTATGAAAAAACCTGCAATAAAATAGAAGCACTGATCCAGCAAGAGATGGTAATATGCTGGATAGGTTGTATAGTGTATAAACCACAATGCAATATGTAATAACACTAACAAAATACTTTCACTAAATCATACATACATACATACATACATACATTATACTTAGTCAATGGTAAGTAATACTTAGTCAATGGTAAGTAACCTCTCAAGATGTTAACTATGTGAATATTAACAAAATGTATATAATAGTCTATGCATTAAGTTTTACTTCATGTAGAAAAACCAAACTTGGACATTAAATAACAGAACAAGATAAAACATTAATATACATAACCCGGTAAGTATAATTCATGTTAATAAATGCACTAATATACAAATGAGTGAAAATCAATCTATAAAAGATGAAATAAACAAAATACAGTAAATCTGCTTTGAAAACAATCGACGACAATGTACAAACAGCAGTAATCAGTAGTACTGGTGTAATTAACACTACAAGTAACTAACAACATTCACAATGGACAATTCATACTTTAATTTTCATGACAAACATCTTTCATTTAGCAGATTTAAATACAGTAAAATGGGTATTATCAACTTTGGATAGTGACGTAGTTTTTATTACAAACCGGTCTGTTTTTGATACTATATACTAGTCGTCTAGTAAATTATAACCACAGACTTTTCAACATTATAAACATCTAGTAAATTATAATGTTATAATGAACTAGTCTATTTTCCTTATTTACACAATCTAGTAAATTATAATTACATAATCTAGTAAATTATAATCTTATAATAAACTAGTCTATTTTCCTAATCTACATATCTAATAAACTATATAAAAATAATTGTAAATAGAACTCTGTCTTTGATGTAGATTTGTTGGTGGCCATGAAACTAAGTCTGCCAACTATCATGTGGCAAGCTTTTCAGTGTGGTGGTTCAAATCTCACTGTGCATATTTTAAAATGTATTTATTCTACAATAATTATACTCTAGTGTATTATTGTAAGATAGTGTGTTGACCACAGATGATACCTCTATCAGCTTTAAAACAAAGTGCACTAAACCTGATCTACGTGACCTGGATGGACTGACAAAATGTTCTTCAGACAGTGGTTATTACAATAATTAAATAATCAGTCGAATTTAGTGACTGGTTAGTTACATAATCAGTCTGATTTAGTGACTGGTTACATTTTTATAATCAGACTGATTTAGTGACTGGTTATACAATGTAGTTATATAATCAGTCTGATCTAGTGACTGGTTACAGTTACATAATCAGACTGATCTAGTGACCAGTTACAATTATATAATCAGTCTGATCTAGTGACTGGTTACAGTTATAAAATTGTGATCTAGTGACTGGTTACAGTTATATAATCACTCATCTAGTGACTGGTTACAATTATTATATAATCAGTCCAATTTAGTGCCTGATTACAGTTATATAATCAGTCTGATCTAGTTACTGATTACAGTTACATAATCAGTCTGATCTTCAGTCTGATCTAGTGACTGGTTACAGTTATATAATCAGTCTGATCTTCAGTCTGATCTAGTGACTGGTTAAAGTTATATAATCAGTCTGATGTAGTGACTGGTTAGAGTTATATGATCAGTCCTATGTAGTGACTGGTTACAGTTATATAATCAGTCTGATTTATTGACTGGTTAGTTATATAATCAGTCTGATTTAGTGACTGGTTAGTTATATAATCTGATTTAGTGACTGGTTAGTTATATAATTTGTCTGATTTAGTGACTAGTTACATTTATATAATCTGTCTGATTTAGTGACTGGTTAGTTATATAATCAGTCTGATTTAGTGACTGGTTACAGTTATATAATGAGTGATTTAGTGACTGGTTAGTTACATAATCAGTCTGATTTAGTGACTGGTTACAGTTATATAATCAGTCCAATTTAGTGACTTGTTACATTTATATAATCAGTCTGATCTAATAACTTGTTGCAGTTATACAATCAGTCTTATCTAGTGACTGGTTACAGTTATAAAATCAATCTGATCTAGTGACTGGTTACAGTTATATAATGAGTCTGACTTAATGACTGGTTAGTTATAAAACCAGTCTGATTTAGTGACTGGTTACAGTTATATAATCAATCTGATTTTGTGAACCTGTGTTATGAAAGTCTGATTTAGTGACTGGTTACATTTATATAATCAGTCTTATCTTGTGACTGGTTAGTTATAAAATCAGTCTGATCTAGTGACTGGTTAGTTATATAATCAGTCTGATCTAGTGACTGGTTACAGTTATATAATCAGTCTGATCTAGTGACTGGTTACAGTTATAAAATTAGTCTGATTTACCGACTGGTTTTGAAATTGTCTTTAACAACTCGTTAAGCTAAATGTTTTTATCATTGGCCCTGATGGTAAGAATTAAAAAAAACAATTGGTTGTTTCCAACTTTTAAACATGTGATTAAGAAAACCGCCGATACAGATACATATCATACTAAGTTCACAATGATGCCCTGGTAAGGAAACGGCTAACTACAGCAGCCGGTTAAGTAAGAAAAAAGGAATGATGTATGATAAATACAACAGGATTTCCTTGATGTACTGTACAAGACTATAACAAAACTATTTACACACACATTGCCAATACCTGACTGATCAGATACAGCTCACACTTAGCACACAGCATCTAACAGTTTTATATAATATATATCTTACATTACAGTGATATTACAAACATAACACTACTAATACTCAGTTGTTGCCAATACAAATTGCATCAAATTTGAAATAATGTGTTTCTAATTTTCATGGTTATTCACACTTACATGTACAGTTTTAACATCTGCTCACCTTCATGCATTGCAGACCAAACAGTCAAAAGGTAACAAATTAATGAAATTATCTCCCATAATAAATGATTTAATATTCTAACTTTTTAGTCAAATATGACCATTAAGAAGGGAAGTGCTTTCCAGGTGGATAGAAAGTCATAATGGTTGTAATAACAATATTAAATATGAATAATAATGAAAATTAGGTTTGGGGTTTCTTTTTTTTTAATGACACCACTAGAGCACATTGATTTATTAATCATCAACTACTGGATGTCAAACATTTGGTTATTTTGACATGCAGTCAAGTGTGAGCCAGCCTCCAACAGGTTTTGAACCACTGTTATCAACTTGAGAGTTCGACTTTCTAATACTGGACCACAGAGGCTCACACTAATAATGAAAATAAAGTGTCAAAACTCAGTTTTAATCATACCCAACTGATTAATACAACCACTCTGGTAAAACAGGGATAAAATTAAGTGAGAAGAGAAATGGAAACAAAATTATCCCCATCAAGATAAACAAACTAGTAGATTTCCCATAATAATGCAAGAAAAGTGTATCAAATGTTGTGAACACCACATCACCTCAATGAAAACAAAATAAATCATTTACAAATTGCAGTGGAAACACTTTCTTGCTGAATATATGAAATAGAACGGGTGTCAAAGTTAATGTATTAAGTGGGGAAGATAATCACAGAAAACAGGGGTAGAAATTAAACCCCCGATGATTAACAATCATTGAAAACAATTTAAAAGAGGATAACCTGTTCTAATCGTATATTATGCTGTCATACGATTTTGATATGCTGTTCAAGTACACTAAGTTGGTAGTTTAAACTCAATAAACACCCATTTATTTCATGAAATAGACTGATAAAACAATTTGTTTTTCAAATCTCATATCTGTCACTAACATATTTCTTCACTGGAGTAGTATGTGCGATTGTTTAGACAGTGATTAACTGAAGAAACAACAAGCTATTGATTAAACAATAAGTATAGCAAACAACAATTGTCAGTTTACATACTTAGTAATGTTGCTATTAAAATTATGTTGGAGGTAAGTAGCTCAATCAGCATAATTTTTTTGAAGTTTGACATGCCAACCTCGCAAAAGTTTTATGTTTCCAATATGTTACCAATAGGAATTTTGCTAACTTTTAAGGTTGCTTACATTTTATGACTTACCATATTTGTTAATTTCTACCCCTGGACAGTATAACTGTGTGGTACACACCATGAAGCAAGTCTAGCATGTGACTATATTAATTTCTACCCCTGGACAGTATAACTGTGTGGTATATACCATGAAGCAAGTCTAGCATGTGACTATATTAATTTCTACCCATGTTCAGTATAACTGTGTGGTATACACCATGAAACAAGTCTAGCATATGACTATTAATTTCTACCCCTGGACAGTATAAATGTGTGGTATACACCATGAAGCAAGTCTAGCATGTGACTATATTAATTTCTACTCCTGGACAGTATAAATGTGTGGTAAACACCATGAAGCAAGTCTAGCATGTGACTATATTAATCTAGAAGCTATGAATAACACTAACAATAAATAATGCTGTCTTTATACAAGTAATAAGCCTCAATGTTATTTACAGCCATGGCACATGCAGATATATTAAGTTCACATTTCTCAACAAATTTCTATCGGTGGGATGTTAGGTAATACTTTAGGGTATAGTAATAATTTTTTTTTTTTTTAAAATGCTTTTAATAAACAAACCAGTGCAAAAGAAAACCACAAATTGTTAAATTTGATTTATGATGAGAATAATTCAAACAAATCGCTGCTTCAGAACCAAAAGGGTTATGTTGGGGTAGCAGAAAATGGAGAAAAGGGCCAAAAACATTTTCTCACCTAGACAAGTTTTATTTGGAATATCTTTTGACTTCATAATAAATGTGGGATAGCTTCAGAAATATACATACACCCTTTGTGCACAAGATGCATCTCACTTAGGAACATTCAGTGATACCAGTAAGTGCCAAACCCAGACTTACACCCTTTTGGTTCTGAAGCAGTGAAATAAAAAATACTTGCATACATAGTTGTTTAAAATTTCAGTAAGTATGGTTACAAAAATTAATACTTACTCATAGTTAAATAAGAAGACAGACTGTAACTAAATTTCACCTGATAGCTGCAGAACTTGCAGACATTGCTGTCTTTAGTACAACCAAAGAAAGTGATGTCTTGGAATGTAACAAGAAACATTTGTCAATGGAAAAGCTAGCAGACTGGCTATGTCATAATATAGCTAACACAAGTAAGACAATTACTACTCACAACCAACTCTCTCTCTCTCAGTGTTATCAGGATTATTTATTATTAAAATCAGGATATAAAATATTTACTTGTAAAATAGTATCATAAAATATAATATGTGATTAAAATTTAAGTTTTTGGCCTTATTTGTACTGATTTGGGATGTTTCCCTATGAAGCTGTGACCATCTTTTTTTCAACATAATAATTCAATTAAAAAAAACTAAACATATAACACAATACTTTGAAACAATAAACACTCCCACAATTTATTTTAAATTTATCTTCAAAAAGAGTTCAATCTTTAATTTTGGTTAGCAAATGTTAACAACCATTACATCCCTTTGATCTTTCATTAAAATAAAAACCCATTCTGCATCATTATGGACATTCAACATATTTTTAAAACTTTAATGGCAATTGCATATATATATATATACCATTAAAATCATATTATGTAATGTTAATAATGTGAAGATGACAAAATGCTGATATATGACATAGTGCCAAGTCTATCAACAGATTCCATGACATTCAAACAGTCCCACTGAACTCAAGGAACACTGAATATAATAAAATATTCAAGTTGAAAGTAAGACTTTTCTGTGGTGTTCTCATTTAGCTATGCACACGAAAATAAGCACCTCTTGGATGACTCACAGTAAAATTTTTTTTAAAAAATACCACACATTTTCTTAAAGTATGATTCAAATTTATCATCAACAGGGGTCGAATTTCACCAAGGCATGGAGGCATTTGCCGTGCTGCCCTGTCCCTTTGCTACAATTCCATCTGAAATTAACTTCTGACAAAGGCAAATATTGCTGTGCCCTTTTTCCCCGCTTGCCACATAGAAAAGTCACATTTGCCGCTGTGCCCCTGATGTGTCCTCAAAATGTTCTTGGTGCCCTTTTGGATTCCTAGGAATCCAAGATAATAATCGCTGTTCCCTCCAAACTCTAAAGTTCAACCCCTGTACATGTTTCTGTGGTGTCTGTTCCCAGCGACATTTGGCATTGCACTATTATCATTGTAAAACACACATTTTCTTAAAGTCGGATTCAAATTCATCATCTATTTCTGTGGTGTCCGGCTCCTTTCCAGTCACATCTGGCATCAACTTGTTGAGATCAATATTTTCTCGTTCATAAAACAAAATGTAAGCTGATTTCGTGTCTAACTGTAATTCAGGTATTTCCTGCAACGTAAGAAAAATAATGCAACTAAATGACTAATTGTTTAAAGGTTAAATATTAGAAAGAAATCACTCTCTTAGTGTACAAATTGCCTAAGTTTGACTTAGATATATGATATATTACAATGTACTAATCACCAATAATTATTGTCATGTGAAAGTAGTACAAAGTAAATAAAAAATATGGGGTGTTTATTTACTGTAACAAATGTATTTCCCACTGACTGCTGACATGATATGAATGATCAAAAATGGATGATGAAAACCTGACAATCAAGATTATTATATTTATTGTGGAATCTTTTGAATTTTAAAGTGAAAGGTTTCTGTGCAGAGGACTAGTGAAATGATTTGATCAAACAGGTACTTTGTTAAGACACTGACACATTGATAAACAAAGTCATATATTACCTTGCAACTACTGTCATTGTAGCAATACCATTTGCCATTGGGATTCTTAGCATAGGCAACATAGTGACCTCCTCCTAAAATACCCGTATGACACTGAAAAGATAAAAATACAATACAACATCCATCACCTAAGAAATGAATTGCTTTGTGTCATATCACAGTTTGTTTGACCCTTATCAACTACCTTACAATGTGTGAAGAGTGAGAATGAGTAATACTATTGTTATGTCAATGTTTCTTGCTTTGTGTCATATCACAGTTTGTTTGACCCTTATCAACTAGCTTACAATGTGTGGGGAGTGAGAATGAGTAATACTATTGTTATGTCAATGTTTCTTGCTTTGTGTCATATCACAGTTTGTTTGACCCTTATC